>CM034473.1:16456859-16740823 GCA_019925255.1 Litchi chinensis | reverse complement strand
ATGTTTGCTCCAAACTCGACTCAAAACTTTTGAGGGTTGGTCCCAAACCGACTTATGCTTCAAACTAGTCGATTTTTTGTTCTAAATTCGCTCGAATTGATTTTGGATTTTTTCATATTTGGATTGGATCAGACATTTTTGTTACCCCAAAATCCACCCAGATCTTCAACTTTATTTTTTTCAACATTTTTTTATTTTTATTTTTAGATTAATCCTCACTGTTCATTATCCGATGGATAGTGGAGACTTTTATTTTTTTATTTTTTTTATTTTTATTTTCCAAAAGAAAATTAAAAATAGTTAAAAGATGGAAAAATGTAAAAGATGAAGCTACCTTTAAGTTAGATGGGTATGGTTTGACTAAGATTACTATGGTTTAACTAACTTTAACAAAATTAGACTAACAAAGTAAGTGTATTATATAATAAAAGGGTAAATCTGTATCACTTGATTTTAGGCATATTGTTATGGGTATACTTCGGATTGAATAAATGAACTGGTAAAAACCTGAAAAAAAGCCCAACAAGCTGAATACAATGAAGCGACCCAGTAGAAGAAGACCCGGTTGACCAATATCCAACCCAAGTGAGCTTTTCAGCTCGCTAGGACGAGCTTGCACTACTGCTATTGCTCACAGGTCGCTGGTTAGTGTTACTCAGCTCGCTCTATGTACAGCTCATTACTCGGAGCGAGGTCTAGTTGAGATCATCTAAGGTAGTCTCCAATTGTACAATGAACACTCGATAAGAAAATCTACCAGAAAGACAATAACCCAAATTGATCGTGATTCTTTTATCGAAATTGGAAATAAATTCAAATTCAAATACTGATAGATCTGATCCCTGATTTAGCGGAACCGACTCATGATTTGGTGCAAACTAATTTGGAATGTAATTAATGCATGATTCTTTCCTATTTTATTTCAACTCAAATTATAATGCCCCTCCCTATAAATAGGGGTTGGAATTCATTGTAATAG
This sequence comes from Litchi chinensis, assembly GCA_019925255.1. Taxonomy (NCBI): domain Eukaryota; kingdom Viridiplantae; phylum Streptophyta; class Magnoliopsida; order Sapindales; family Sapindaceae; genus Litchi; species Litchi chinensis. The sequence continues at coordinate 16,739,844 of CM034473.1, read as the reverse complement.
ACATAGAAAGATAATAATATACTATTACTCTGCAGAAATTATCAGAGGAACAGTCGTGGACATAGACATCATTTGGCCGAACCACGTAAAAAACCTTATGTATGCACTGTTCTTTATCTTCCTTTTTCTTTTCTTTGCAGTTGTTTCTCTTTGATTGCAGGTATTGGACTTGAACTTTTGGTCGACTAGATTTCACCTTCGAGCTATAAAAAGTACTATGGGCCTACAAAATAATAAAGAAGTATGGGTGGACGAGCTACAAAAAGTGTTATGGGCCTACAAAACCACAGCTCACAACACTGTAGACAAAACCCCTTTTCAATAGTGTACGAATCCAAGCCATGATTCCAGCAGAACTAGAAGTGGCCTCGCAACGAAGAGTGACCTTTTTCAGAGGATAATGACCAGCTACTTACTACAAATCTCGACCTACTCGAATAGGTAAGAGAAGCAGCACAGTTGAAAATAGCGGTCTATCAGCAAATGATTGCGAGGTACTACAATAGAAAAGTCGAGGTTCGAAGTTTCAACGTAGGTGATCTCGTACTACGTCTTATTCTGCCTGGAGCTCGCAAAGCCTGCGATGGGTCCTTAGGTCCAAACTGGGAAAGTCCCTATGTTATCAAAGAAAACTTAGGAAATAGAGCCTACCGTCTAGCAAATATGAATGGAGCTGAAGTTCCTCGAGCTTGGAACGTTGAACATCTTCGCCCGTACTATTAGTAACTCTTTAAGTACATATATGTTTAATTTGTAATTCAATTTTATCAAATTAATGAAAGCTCCAAGTTCTCATATTGTTATTGAGTGATTGCTTTATTAATTTCTTTACATGTTCTCCAAATTTTATGAGTTATTAAGCTAGCAGGTTCCATCATATTAGCTCGTTGTCACGCCCACAGTTAGCGAGAAATTATTGCTATGACAAGTAAGGTTACGACCCCCTACATAACTCGAGAAATTATTGCTATGGTAGGCGAGGTTACGACCCTTTGCATAGCTCGCCAAATTATTGCTATGGTAGGCGAGGTTACAACCCCTGCATAGCTCGCCAAATTGTTGCTATAGTAGGCGAGTTACGACCCCCTGCATATAGCTCGCAAAACTATTGTTATGACAGGCGAGGTTACGACCTTTATATAGCTCGCAAAATATTGCTATGACAGGCGAGGTTAAAAACCCCTGCATAGCTCTCAAGATCATTGCTATGGCAGGCGAGGTTACGACCCTTGCATAGCTCGTCAACATTTCAATATGATAGTCGAGGTTGCGACCCACTACCCAGCTCGTGATAACTTTATTTTACTGACTTATCTTTGGGTCAATTGATAATAACAATTTTCGAATTACAGCTTATTAAAATCAATAACTTCACGATCTTGGGCCAGGTTCTATTACCATTTGTTTAAATGGCTTACTTTTCAATTCGTTGGGAATTTCCATACTTAGAAAAAAAAAATGCAACAAAAGTATGAAACAGCAAATGAAGTAAGTAAAATGAATTCAACATATACTTAACGATGAGATGATTTTATTAAGTCCAGAAAAAATCCCTTACAAAAGACCCTACCAAGTGAGGCGAACACAATACAATCAAAAGAAAATTCAGAGGACAAAAATAGAAAGTCCAGCATAGCGAGCTACTCGACGCCTTAGTCATGGGGAGTTGATCCTGAAGGAGACTCATCATTTGAAAGCTCTGTGACTTGAGCTGGCTCAGCTTGAGAGGTCGCACCCGGTATCTCCATAGCTAAAGGAAGTGCGTCTGAAACAACTGGAGACAAAGCAACTTCTACCTTGAATCTTTCCACCTCCATGAGTCCCACCTCACCAAGGATCGAGAAATCTAGCTCGGGATGGGCCTCACCAAAGTGAAGAGGAAATCGCTACAAGTTTCTGATTCGACTTCCTCTCTAGCTTTAGCGATCTGCACCTCCGCCTCTTCCTTGACTATGACAATTTTCCCTTTCAAGACAATGACCTCTATATAAGCAGCTTTCGCATGACGTTCAGCAGCCATAGCTCGCTGATATGTGGCTTCATTTTGCTGATCAGTAGCCTTAGCTCACTGCAATGCCTTCTCAAGCTCACTCATTGCCTTGTTCAATTCCTCTTCGCTGTTGAGGAGCTTAGCATTGAGATGCGACCTCGTGAATTCATGGCCACTCTCCTTGCGAATTAGAGCCTCCTCAGCTTCTCTCTTAGCCACTTTAGCATCCATCAGCTTCACCTCATAAGCTTGTTGACATCTTGTGGCTTTCTCAGCCTCTTCAGTCAAGAACTTGAGCTCATCCTTCACTTTCTCAAGCTCGCCTTCTAGCTTCCTTCTTCGATCCTCAGAGATTTTAATTTCTCGCTTCTGCTTTATTGCTCTTAGCGTGACCTGAAATACCGCGAGTTAGTATTTAACAAAACAAGGAGGTGAGAGAGATAAAATGAGAGTCGGTTACCAGTATCCCATGACGATCTAGGTATTCAGCTAGTTCCAGACCGCAAAGGACGTTATTTTCCATGCTCTTGGTGTGGGTCAACATAATTTTGGATTAGTGGTCAATGAAGAACTTCAAATATTTTCCCCCTGGCCCGTCTTCAGGTCGCACCTAGGTTTGTGGTACAGTCATCTCCGTGACCTGTGCGACCTCGGGCTCCTTACCTTTGTCTACACAACGTCGCTTGACTGAGGAAGGATCGAGCTTTGATTTTCTTCTTCCACCCCCGTTGAAACCAGTTTGGGTCTCGCGAGAGGGGTTTCAGATTGAACTTCACCTACTTCTGGTTGCGAGGTGGGGATTGAGGCCTATGAAGGATCTACGGTTGATGCTGAAGGGGGCGCCTTGCTAAGGGTAGCAGCTAAAGGGGTCTTGGTCTTAGCAGGACGTTTAGAAGTAGCAGTTGGCGGAGCTATAGGCTTGATAGGGCGTTTTGGAGGAGCCTTTTTTAAGGGGAAGCTTCGCCATCTTTGGGGCTCGTTGGGGAGCAGGAGTCGGAATTGCTTGTGGAACAGGAGCAGGAGTCGAAATTGCTTATAGAACATGAGCAGGAGCTGGAATTGTTTGGGAAGCAGGAGTGGCCACTTCTTCACTATCAGTTTCAAACACGGAAGCGAACTCGAACTCTTTCCTGCTTCTTATGTCCCTTTTGCTGTCCACTAGCTCGCTATCGAGAAGGAGGAGCTAGCTCATGAATCTTGAGGAGGTCATTATCAAATGCATTGCTTAAAGTTACCTCGTTTGAATTTGCAAGCGTCTTGAGGACTTCTTCCTCCTCGTTACTGAGGATAGGCTTATCCCCTTTTAAGTCTGCAAAATAAAGAATGTCAGCTCACAAAAAAAGAAAAAGAAAAAGAATGAAGAATGAAACAAAATGAAAAAGAGGTCCTCAGCTCGCAGATGTTTTCCCTTCTATCTACCTGGACTCAGAACGAAAGTGAAGTTGTTAAGCTGCTTGAAGGAAGGGCAAGAGATGAAAAACCAGCTCGACTTGTAGTCCCCTACGTTGGACTCGCCCTTTGCATTGCCCCGAGGTAGGAGACTTTTATAGTTTGAATGATGAGCTGTGAGATAGTAGATTCTCTCTCGTATTCCATCTTTTATACCACCGACACCTTTGATGCTGTAGAGGTGGCTTAGGATTTTTGGAGTTGGGGGAGGAAGACCATTTTTGAGGAAGACTAAGGCCAAGGATATAAGCTACGAGTACGAATTCGGGGTCAACTGAAAGGGGGAAAGCTTAAGCCTATTCAAAAATTCGATGAGGTAAGTAGGGATTGGAAATCTGAGTCCATGCCTAAGGTAGGGGGTGCTGATAGCGATGTATCCCTTAGGGGGATAGCACACATAGGAGCATGAGACATCATGCGACATCCCTTGAGGAGGTGGTACTGCAAAACAATTCCCCCTAACTCGTTGTAATTTATCTTTGAGGCGTGATGTATAAACACCTCATGAGCTCGCCGCTCCTTAGCGGCCCAACGAGTTATCTCAAGATCTGCTCGAGCTGTGTGCCCCTCAGTGACCTCGTTGCTATGGGAAGTTGCTCCCCCGATAACGTATACTTCAATAGAAACAAGCTTTTCCGAACTGGATGAATCATTGCTTCCTACTCTGTGTGACTTGTGTCCGCGACCTGAAAACATCTACACATGAAAATGTGCAATTAGGTCTTTGTTACCGGACTATGCCTAAAGATCCTAAGTCTTCTACTGAAATACTATTTAGTCTACAGATCGCAAACGCCACACAGATTGCTAATGTAATGGGGGGCTCGACCTATAGGAAAACGACCTACGAGCTAGCGACCTACAGATATCTCATCCTACAGCTCGCATGTATATGTAAAAGTCACAAACAATAATGAGGTCATAAGTAAACAAGCTATATGATCGAATCAACAGGAAAATGAAAAGTCACATTCAACAACAAAACATTCAACAGCAGGAACATGAAACGTTCAAACTTATTTCAAACCCAAGAAATGCAATGCAAACACAATGTGATACAAACAACGAAAACAGACCAAAAACCGAAAACTTGAAGTTAGAGATGAAACTTACTGTGAATCCTTGTTGAGAGATGAGAAATCTGATGATTGAGGATGTAGAATCTGAGAATAACCGTCGCAAGAAGTGGAATGAAGTGAAGAGAAGAAAGAGTAACTCGACAATTGAGAGAAGAAAATGACAGAGTAAAAAGAAAATAAAAGGACTCCACCTATTTATAAGGGCGACCAAATCCGCGCCCTAGCCGTTCGATCTGGGAGCTGTGTAACCGTCTTAAATCTAATAGTGCAATACGAATTACGACTTTTGTAATCATGGGTCGTCAGTTGAGAGACGTGCACATTAAATGCACGTGGCACGAGACGTGCCGGTTGAACTATCACTTGAATCATTGCCACGTGTCAAATTGATGGGCTGGAATTTGAAAAGGCATAAGACGATAGCTCGAGACATGTCAGTTTTTACCAGCAGACTCAAGCTCTCAGTTCGTAGAACGCACTGAGAGCTGGGGGGATAATGTTATGAGTATATTTCGGATTGAATAAATGGGCTAGTAAAAGTCTGACAAAAGCCCAACAAGCTGAATCCAATGAAGCGACCCAGTAGACGAAGACCCAGTTGACCAATATCCGACCTAAGTGAGCTTCTCAGCTCTCTGGGACGAGCTCGCACTACTGCTATTGCTCACAGGTCGTTGGTTAGTGTTACTTAGTTGGTTCTATGCACAAGCTCGTTACTCGGAGCGAGGTCTAGCTCGAGATCGTCCAAGACAGTTTCTAGTTCGCACAATGAACAGTTCGATAAGGAAATCTACTAGAAATACAATAACCCAAATTGATCGTGATTATTCTATCAGAACTGGAAATAAATTCAAATTCAAATGCTGACAGATCTGATCCCTTATTTAGCGGAACCGACTCATGATTCGATGCAAACTGATTTTGAAATGTAATTAATGCACGATTCTTTCCTATTTTATTTCAACTCAAATTATAACGCCCATCCCTATAAATAGAAGCTGGAATTCATTGTAAAAGACACAGAAAAGTAATAATATACTGTTACTCTACAGAAATTATTAGAGAAATAGTCGTGAACGTAGGCATCATTCTGACCGAACCACGTAAAAACCACTGTATATACACTGTTCTTCTTCTTTCTTTCTCTTTTCTTTGCACTGTTTCTTTTTGATTGTAGGTATTGGGCTTGAACTTTTGGTCGATCAGATTTCACCGTCGACACATATCTTGAGGGGTTTCTTACACTTCATTCTTTTTATTGATATCATATAATTTGAAAGATTCTATTTCTATCACTAAATTATATTAAACCACGTATGAAAAGTGAGTCACCCCTTTTTCTGCATACATGAAAAATCATATTTTGTGGTCCCAACTCCCAAATGGTGATTGAGAATTCACAGTCATGATGCCCTTGAAAAATATTCCTTCAATCCTTGTTTGGCTGATGGCAATATCTTCTCTTGGATTCTTTCAATTATTTGCCTCTGCTACCTTTTTTTTTTTTTTTTGAGTAAAATTTGCCTTTACTACATTACACATATACCTTCCAACTTTTTTATTTTTTCTGTCCCTCCTCAATTGATTATATATGAGTACTCTGCTTGTTAGTTGTAATTTATTGTTACATGTAAGTTCTTTTTCCTTCATCGATACTAGGATTTTTTTTTTTTTTAATACACTTATGATGTAGTGTTACATGTCAATTAATGCAACCAAGAGAGCCAGTATTTGTTAACATTTTTAAGTCATTTAGAAATGTAATCACATCATCAAATTTGTGAGAGACGATCCGTTGTAGTAAGCAATCTCAAGACCATATAATTCAACTTTAAAAAAGTAATTTTACCTTTTTTTTTTTTTTTTTTTCATATATAATGGATGGTTTTGTCTGATTAGACTATTAGAGTCAAAAAGAGACATCTCACATCTTTCCATCATTTCCTGGGCCTTGACTACATGAGGATTTAGCTAGTTGCTCCTCCTTTTTCACTGATTTGAAATAGGATTCATGACTAATTTGGATGCTTTTATCAAAAGATGCTTAATTGATATCCTATTCAACAAAACACTAGAAGATCTTTCCCATCTAGTAGTGCTTATATCAAATTTTAACATCAAAACATCTATTAATTACTATTAATTTAACACTAAACAATAGCTGATAGTTGGTATATATATGTGTGTCTATATATATATATATATATATATATGTATAATCTTCTCATTTTTAAACATATCATGGTACAGAAAGTAATAACAATACATTTCATTCATATGAAGGCATTAAAATAAAAAGTGCAAGGCATAAACTCACTGTAACTTGTAGTAATTAATGTATCAAAAAGATCATCACAGCTGTGGAAGAAAGCGAAGAGAAGAGGACACTACTGATGGAGTAGAGGGATCCACTCAAAGATATCACCTTATCTTCTGCAGAAAACAACATGCAAGCCACCAAATCAAAATCATAAAAATTCATTAAAAACGCATGTATCAAAACTAGAAGTTTAATAACTAAATAGAGATGACGATGATGATGAGCAAGGAACTTACTACACTCTTTTACATGGCAAATGCACTTCAGCCCAGCACCACAATTTCCATTAGGCTTCTTACACTCTTTACAAACATCTGGTACATCGACGTCAAATGAAACCTTTGTCCCTAACTTAACTTCTTTGTCTTCTAAACATCTTCTGTGTACTCTTCTGTAGTGTGAACACTTCAAGTTTTTTGGATGGAACTCCCTGTCAAGCTTTCCATCTTCATCAACAAGTAAACATGAATCATGATCAATATCGTTAGAAGCAGATGCATGCACATGCAAGCCAGAGCAGTTTCTGATAAATGGTGGCATGAGGTTTTTTCTCTTATTTGAGCAGTTGAAGAGAAGGAGCGAGTTGGGGTGTGGAGTTGGAGGGAAACCGGCTGATAAACGTGAAGGAGAGACATATTGCTCAGAAGATGAAGAAGTAGAGTGAGAGATGATAAGTGTTTTAGTTGTGTAATCTATAGAAGAGATTTGGAAAAGGCCAATAGAGGTTCTGAAGTATAGTTTCTCAGCTTTGCAGAGAATTATCCGACTTAATGGAGATGATAAACCAGTAGAATTTGGATTCAAGAATGGTGTTGTAATTTGAATTTTCCCACAAAATCTTGTGGGAAGATGTCCTATAGAGAGTGTAACTAGGAAACTGAATATGACCAGAAACACAACATGTAAATGATATAGTTTGTAACGATAAGTCTCCATCTTTCTTTCTTTGTTGGATGGTGGTGTTTTTCTCTCTATGAAATGGTGTAGAAAATGTTGGATGAACCGAGAAATGGTTGATAACAGAGAATCTACTTTTTGCTGTGCCTAGTACTATGCTTTATCTCTTGTTCTCTATCAAAGCATAAATGAAAAAACATTCTTGATACATTGTATTGTGTCAGTTTTTTTCTTTTTTTATTGTCTATATTGGAACATGGATTGGCTTTTTCAAGTGCCCTTTATTCAAGTAGAATCTTGCTTTTCTTAAAGCCTTTTGCTTTGATTTGAACCTGTTAAATCCCTTCCTTTTTCACTATTTCTCTATGGTATCTCACCGATGGATATGTGGCATCAGTACACATGGTGGTCACTTGTCATCGTGGCCCTGCCAGTTCTTGAATTTTCACATCGTTAAATGTTTGATTTGTCTGGACATCTTGCAAACTTGGTGTGATAGTATGAACAGCTAAAGCAAACTTCTTTGGCTCCTTTTTTTTTTTTTGGTTTTTGTTTCAAAGTTATTGAACCTTTTGGTGTGATTGGGCTAGATGCATTATTGTGGCAGACAGGGTGGTTCACAAGCAATTTTCATGATGAACAGTTAATTATGGATTACACCAGAAAGATCCCGCAACAAAGTCAAAAAGTGATTTAATATATCGTCTTTTGAGGATGTATAGAATGATTAGCCAAAATTATGTTAGATTATATAGACATTTGATGTTAAATGAAGACTTTATTGATTAAAAATCTAATTAAGTTTAGTCGGTCTTTATTGATAGAGAGTTTTGGACAAAAGTTTCATTAATTGGGATGCACCATAACAGTAAAAGAATCAGAATTACTTAGAATTTCACAATACCAGTATGAGATTGCATAAATTTTGACAAATTGTTTCATAATTATACATGCAAACCCATAATAAATTAAGATGCAAACACACACACACACACACTTGCACACATAAAACTAATACTATCCTTTATTGTCAAAAAGTGTCTTATAATTCATGCTGGTGCAGGTGATGGCTTGACAAGCACGGTTGGGAAATCAAGCAGAACAATCTTCTCAATAGCAGCTGAAAAAGTAGCGGAGAATTCAAGGTGGCTTGGATGGGTGACAAACGTGGTGTAGTCTTCCTTGTTGTTGAATGTCATCGAGAATGCATGAGTAAATCCTTGTCTCAGCATCTCTTGCCCTTCCACATCCTGTCCCCTGTTAATATCATCACAAAAACAAAACAACATCACATTAATTAAAAACTAGGATACCATATAAGCTCTTGTCTGATCAAACCTGTAAGACTGAAAGTAGAACCAATCATGTATTTGAAGCAATATACAATCTAATTAATATGAAAAAAATTAAGGACTCAAACCTGTTACTTAACTAGATATCCTTGTCTTGCAAGATATGCAAGTTACCTCCTCCTTATGATAGGATCCTTTCACATAATATGTTACATATTTTTTAACCAGTTCTTGTATTTTGTTTGCATGTATATAACAAAATTAACAAAAAGGCCTCATATACACAAGCCTATGAATTTGATAAATCTTTGGTAGTAAAGGCATATATATATACATACACACATACACATACACATAAGTTTTAATTGAAATTATATTTTTCCTTTATTCTGTACATTTATAATCTAATTATTTGTTTTTTAAAAGCATAATTTTCTTTAAATGATGAAAAAATTGGAGGATACTTGAGCTAGCTTTGGTGATGAACATATGGCATGATATTTACTGACTTGGATATTTGTATGGAATCAAATTTTAAGAGCATCATGTTGATGTTTTAGATTTAGCAATTTAGAAAAGAGATTTTAGGAGAAAGGGGAGAGAGAATAAAATTAATTAATGATAAAAAAATGGATTAATGAATAATAAACTTGTTACATCTTAACCATCCAAATCTCATAGATCTAAGGGCTACTAAATGGTGTCAAATATTGCGTCCTCGGATCCCTCCACACACAGGATTTGGTTAATGTATGGGCTAAGCGCACCACTTGAATAGCATGAAATATAAAAAAAGATATGGATTCGGATGATCAATCTACATAATCCGTGCTATTAATTATATTATCTTATGAGTGATAATGACAACTAGTTTTCGTAAAAGAAGCCCGTAACTAAGACAAAAAAGAGACTAACCATTCATAGGATTTGACATAATCAATCTCAGAAACCATCTTCTCCATTCCTTTGATGATCTCCTCCACCACCACACCTTCCTTGAACTTAACTATAGCCAAGTGCTTGAACTCTCCCATGACTGCCTCTTCACCTATAACTCACAAAAACATGTATCACCGTGGCTTCTATTTATACACCAACACCATTGCATTATTTGAGTGTCAACTTCCACAGTCTTATTTGTTTACTGTCACATTTATGAGTATGACCCTATATAATTCACACCAACTCTCTCTCTCTCTCTCTCTCTAGTGTCACCAACACTTCAGTCTCTCCTTTGTTGGACAGAATCTGTAGCTCAATATTATGGAAAAGGTACTGAGGTGCATGGGGTTGGTGGACACCCACCAGTCAGCTACATCTTTGCCCCAGTGCACAGTAAATTGTCTAGCATCATTGTCGTAACTCTAATTTTGCACATGAATGGGGTCCTTTTTAGTGCCATTGTTTTTTTTTTTCTTTTGAAATTTGAGTTTTTGGGTTGAATTTTTTTTCATTATACGGCATTATCATCACATGACATGACTTTATTATTATTATTTTTTTCCTATTTGTTTTTCTTGTTGGGGATGTAATAAAATGGACTTTTGCACTAATAAATATTAGTACAGTCTTTTTCTTCTTAAATCTTGAAAACACTGTTGATTGCTGGTCTTTTCTCCATGTCCTTCCCATGTGCACCGTTCAAGGTTATATTATTGAACTTCATGATTTCATTGATGACATGATTCAACCTCTTGTTTGAAGGAATCTTAAACACACCTTTTAATTTCTACGAGAAAATTCCAAATATCATGAAGCCAATGCTAGCTGTTAGGTTATATGTAAAATCAGAGATGATTTGAGATTAGTATAGCACTACTTCTCTTGATCATGTTGATAGTTTAAATGCCTGAGATCACCAATTTGACCACTTGTAGCTGGATTATTGTCTAAATATTTTTTACATATATTGATAAAGCCAATTTGAAAGATTTTTTTTCAGATTCTCAGTGAAAGTGATACACAAAGTAATTATAAGGTAGCCATTCCAAAGATTTGCAAACTTGGTTCTAGACAACTAGTCAAGTTCATATTTCAAATCATACTTATCTTTGTGTGCATGGCTAATGCCTCAACCACATAAGCTAATTAACTTTCCTTTAAGTCTATGAAATTAACCCTAATCTTCCTTTCACTTGATGAGGGGCAGTTTTCTACACTCATTCACTTATTGGACATCACATAATTAGTTAGGTTCATCGTATCCCTTTAGTTATATAATATTTACGTTACGTCATATGATATGTTATGAATAAACGAACATAATAATGATAAGGTGCCTATGCCGGCCCTACCCAAGTTTTTCTCATATACTATAATTTCCTTATTTGTTGATCCAAGACCAAGACTATATTTCTACTATATTTGCAGCAAAGTAACTGAGATGAAATTTTCAAATTTGATCTTCACTTCACCGACAGGATGGGCAACCCCCCTGGTACGCGTGCAAGGAATAATATTGGAGTGCACGTCTTGCTATATATGCACAATACCCTTTACAAACTGCTAAACGTAAACAACAATGGCTAGGTTGGTACACTCATACACTTAAAAAAATCTCCGTCACCTCACTCACTACTGTTTTCCTCCACCACCTAGAGAAATACAACAGCATTGCGACACTCCTCTGATAGAAAATACCCCAGCTACCTACCTACCCACCTAATTTTGCTTATATGTGCAATGCTGCATTTTTTGCTTTTTCTCCTTCTTTAGTCACTAAGATATGATACAATATTCTAGATTGATCATTTGGTGGGTCGAATCAAATGTCCTTCATCAGCTAATTAAGTGTTTTGTAGCCATAAATTGTTTACGAATTGGAAAATAAGAATGGCATAATTATGACCGGAGTAAATTAAAAGTATATTAAATTTCTTCAAATTATAAACAATATTTTATAGGATTGAATGTGACTCGTGGGGTGATTTAATTTGCAGATAGGGTAGGTAAATCCAAACGAAAATGGTGGGTCAAAGTTGACGTTATTATCATAGCAGGAATAACCATGGATGGTACTATTTTACACTTTTACTCCATATATACCATTCTTTTCCACGTATATGTATCTTGATATATGTAGTGTCACTTTCAAAGCTAACTCAGATGTATGCGGTGTCGCTTTCGATTTTGACCCTAGACTTCTTGTCGGGCGATTTGAATTCTGTCAAAAGAATTGCGGTGAGATCTTAATTATTGAACACATATGATGTATTTGTGATAATTACTTTGCGCATATATATTCATAATATAAGAAAAAATAGTCCCAATGTAAATCTAAATATCTAATTATTGTATTTACCATTTATCAGTATCTTGTACACTGTGAAAATTTAATTTATTTAATATTTTTAAAAAAGTCTTAAATGTTTTATTCTATACCTATGAAGTAATTATTATAAATTCATTATGTTACAAACATAAATGTTGCTTCTCAGAATTATTAGTGCAAATTATATATTCTGGCCAGAGATCAAGTGAATAATCTTTGTTTATTTAAAGGATAATGTTTTATGTATCAATTGATCTCTCCCTCTCTCTCTCTCTCTCTCTCTCTCTATATATATATATATATATGTATACACACACACACATTTCTGTTAAGCATGCATGGCCTGTTGATGGTCTATGGATGACTAGAATTCAGTTTATGAATATAAACAAGCTCAACACTATTGATTACAATATATCAACATTTGTTTATGACCTTGTTGGTACATATCTTTTAACTACATGGTTATTTTCAGAATCAGAATATTCTGATTTCCCCACAACCTAGATTTTGAATCTAGGTCTTTAAATGTATTTGATGAATAAATTTGTTTGTCTTTGCAAGTCATTTCATACAAAACAAGTCAAAACAATAAGAAATCTATTAGTTGAATTTAATGATAGAATAATATGAAAACTTATTAATTAACTACAAAATAGGAATTATGCAACATTATTATCAATAACAATTCTTGCAATAAAGAAGTAGAGGTGGACATAGACCCTTTTCCATTATTGGCCCCGATGATGGTCTTCATTGTTGTATTTGTTCATCACTAGAACCTTGTCCGCCTTGTGTTCCTCCTCTTATAACCAACGTTCTAATCTTGAAGAGTTCAAGCTTCAGGGAATACTCTTCATCAACAACGCACACTTGCTTTAGACACTCTTGTCCAGTTTGGGACCCTGCTCTTTTAAGATGATCAAGTGATTTCACCTTGAAAAGCTCAGGCCTATTCAAGAAATTGCGCTCCTCATCAGCACCACCACACACTTGCCTTTTCAGGGACAAATGTGACAGACCATGAGCATACATGCCTTCAACACTTTGGTCCCAAATGCCTTTTGTGAATTGGAAGGATATTTCTTAAACAACTCATGGAATTTCCTCAATTTGAAATTCTCTTCACTCTCACTTGGAAGTTTATCAATCGAAGTGCCTTGAACTTTGCTTGAAAGTTCTCTGATAAGATCATTTTGCACTCCCGATTCAAGTCTCTTGAACCATCCAAGGACGTGATCATAGTTGATTTGATCAGATGCCTGACAGCCTGGTGAATACTGAGGAGATATACAGTTGTTGCACAACCGATTTTTTGACATTGTTATGGACTGTTTCTGGGTTCAAGATTGTTGCTCTAAACTTTAAAGCGGTCAAGGCTTGTGTAATTAGCCTCTATATCTCATTCATTGGGTTCACATTTTACACTCAGCTTGATGTTTTTTATAAAGCAAAAGAAGTCACTAGAGACCAACTTGATGTTTTTTTAGTAGTCATAGACTCGTAATTATACATTCTATATGAGCATATTTGACTATACATGAATAACATATGTGAAATTAAGTGTTACATAAATGTCTATCACCTTTGACTTTGGAAATGCATGAGTTGCTAACACTCAATAATAAATTAATAATGTTGACCTTTCAAATTCTAACAAAGTTTAAGATGCATGAGACGTGTCGCGTCAACGTTCAAGGCGGCGTGCATATCCGCTTCATTACTAAACAATATTTAAGTGTTTGTATTTTATAATTTGAGCTAGCTTTATTTCTTGTCCACCTTGAACGTGTAGCAGATCATAGCACGCTGCGAGGTGTGGTCGATCATCTGGTTAAATTTCAAAACAAAACCTTTGATTCTATTTATTTTTTGCTGTCTCTTGATATCAAATACAAATGAACTACATATTAAGGAATGTTACATTTTAGAGAAAAATTTTATTGCAATATACATTATCATTATATGAATTGAATATTTTATTTGATTGATTATCCATATCATATAATATAATATTAAAAAATTAGATGTATACTTTATTGAGAAAAATTGTTTGGCATGTTATGTACCTTGTGATAATTCAATTTCAACTCATAAAACTTTACTTATAATTGGCTGCTGGTTTGTTGACCAGTCAAAGATAAATGAGCAATCAACGATGGCCCGGTTATAAGGTACCATATGCAGAAGCAACCAAAACGTTAATTTGCAAGCAATAAATTGAGTTTATCTGAATCAGTTTGCATTATTGTCCATAAATTTAACTCATCCACTTGGGATGGTTGACTTCAAACAATAATGTCGTTTCCGATTGCCTTAGGAGCCAATTTTTGCTAAGTTTGAATGTTTAATGTCAATAGCTTAACTTGAATGAAATGCCCGTACACATCTCGTGCTTCATGTACTTTTTTTTCACATGTTCAAGCAAACAGCTATATTTCTGGGAATTGATAAGTTCCATTTTGTTGTAGGGAGAATGAATTCACAATCTTAGTATTTATAATATCACTTGTAGTATTGCAGTTATAATAATTCTACTATTGAAAAACATAAATAAGATGTATTTATGAACTTTACTCTTACAATTATAATTGCTTCAAAATTATAACGTTAACATTTATAAATAGTGTATTATTGTGTCAGTTTCAATTAGAATATAACATATAAATGACATATTAACACAAAAGATATTATATGATCAGGATTTATTTATTATTTTCTTTTTATATGTATATATATTGCACTCAAATTCAAATAAAATTTAATATTAAAATAAAATTAGTAGAGGATTCCAGCACCAAATGATCTTCCCTGCTATGTAGTTTTTTATTTTAAAAACATGCTATGCAAGTTAAAGGCTTTATAAATTGGAAAAGTGGGCTAGTCTCAAAATAAGGTTAAAGTGGGCTTGTTAATTGAAATCATTTTCTGTATTAGTCATCCTTTATCATGCCGCTTATCAGATTGTATTGAATCCAAAAGCCTTTTTCTCAGCATCTTTTTTCACCAATCATTATAGGGATAGTTGAGAATGAATGGTGAAAATAAAAAGTCTTGAAAAAAAAAAAGGTTAAGGATTAATAATTTTATTACCTTTTCTTTTTGTAAGGTTAAGATATAGGTTCAAATCAAAACAAACTGCATGAATATAAGATATAACTAATACGATCCAATGACTTCTAGGCTCGAAGCAACAAAGAAAGCTAAGCAAGGCCATTTTAATTCAGTGGATAGTGTTATCTAGTCTTAAAACTCTGCCTTCCCACAAAAATTTCCCACATGTTTGCAAATGTAGAAACATCCATTATGAGATCAAAATTTGATACATCTAACTCAAATTTTTACAATACCTTGATTTATCTATATCTTGGGAGGATAAATATAAGCATAGATAGCAACAAAGGACTGAATCATGGTGAATATGAGCAGTACGAGAGCTGCTAACGCTGACATAAATGACCATGGTGTGTCAAAATAAGTGTGCTTGAAACCTGCCCATCTAACATGCCAATTATTCCTGTAATGTTCATTCACACCCTGAAACAAATCTGTCAAATAATTCCTATGAATATCAAAAGCTACATCCTTTCCAACATTGTTGAAGAATCGAGTAACCTCCTCATCGGTTCCAAAATAGTTCTCAATGATTTTTTGATCACTTAAAAACCCTGCATCCCCTGGGGTGTTGATCAGGCAACCCATTAGAGTAGCATAAGTTGTGATGTGTTTCGTGCAGTGACGGTAACATTGCTCAAAAGCAACAATGTTCAAGAAGACTGAACTTGTGAAATCATCAATTGTCAATGGTGGGATCTCAAGCACTCCATTTTCAAACCTGACGTCCAAGAAACTGTTTGCCCTCCTTGTCTTGAACTCAATTCCAGCTAGATGAAGCTTCTTTGCAGAAGGAACCAATTGAAGGGATGGACTACTTTCTCTTGTAGTTTCATGTGATGGAGGGAGTAAGCTCTCCCGGAACAAAGCAAGCAAATGCTTTCCTGTAAGATTGTAGTATTGCTGCAGGGTTGTCACATCTCTTTGCACCATATAATTGAAAAACTGAAGCGCTAGCTTGGCTAAGGTGGGAGGCGGATTTTGTCTTCTTGGTGACAATATCGTTAGCTCGAACAATGTTTCGAGAACAAAGTATGGAATTTGATTCTCAAGCCTGAGGAGATCGCGCGTTAGGAAAGGAAAAATCCATGCCATACTGAAAATAGGATCATCAACATCACTTGGCACCACGTTGCCAACCATGCTGAATAGTTCAATAACAAAGCATCCATCCAACACCATCATCTCTATCAGTTGACAGCTACTGAATGTGATAGTCTCTGAATAGCACTCTCTTATTCTTTGCTCCAATGGTTCTATGGCTGCAAACAAGTCCCTGAAGCCAACTCCATGGCTTCTTGTTCCAGCAAGAAGTGAACCAAGGTACCTCCATTTGTGTTCTTGAATCATTTCCAGGTGTTGTTTGCCATGGTGATAAGGCCCCATGGAGACTATATGGGGTTGGTAGGCTTTCTCGTTGATCTCAACCAGGCTCGGAGGAACTCTGAAGATGCAACAACACTTCTTGCCAGCTGATCTGCTTAATGTCTTTGGAGTTATGTTGATTTTTTGTTCCTCTGTAGCTAACCATTCCTGCTTGTCCGTGATTCTGATGGCTTGATGTGAGGTTTCTCCAGTTTCAAAATGTTTGTTTCTGAGGATACTCATTGTGTTTCTACTTTCTATTAGCAGAATATGTGATCAGGTTCTGCTTTCAAATGTTTTGAATGGTTCGTGTTTGTTTTATTGGAAATACTGGGGACGACTACGTTTACAATGACGTCCGCCCTTTATGTTGCCAGGAAAGTGCAGTTTTAGTTTACTTTGGAGTCGTTTGAAAAATAATTTAGTAAGACCAAACTCCACAGCCAATTGGCTTTTAACAACATGCTTTGTATAAATGATTACGTACCTTCTCATCTTCTGATAAATTAGAGATATAATCCTTATTAAGCACAATTTGTATGAGTAATTTTTTCGTCTTATTATAAGAATAGTTTTTTTACATTCATATAAGTAAATATGTAAATTGTGTAAGTAATTTTTTATTTTGTTCATATAAATGGATATCTCAACTGTATAAATAATATTTGATTCAATGCTTTTGAGTGTGACTATCCAAAACATAAAGACAAATTCATAGTTTCTTTGCAAAGGAAATAAAGATATAAACCATTCATTTATGTTCTATTGATGATAGGGTGATGGAGACAACTGTTATTTGTCCAGCTTTTAGATGTTAAAGCAAACATTGACCTGTGGCATCATGCAAGTGAAGTCTTCTAATAGAGTTGTATAAAAGTATCATGTGGGCTTCACACGTTCCTTCCTTATATCAAGCGGAGGCTCCACGTAGATGAAGCTTCGAGTTTATTAATATTAGAATTTTTTTAAACAAAGTTGACTTGGA
Source organism: Litchi chinensis (assembly GCA_019925255.1). Classification (NCBI taxonomy): domain Eukaryota; kingdom Viridiplantae; phylum Streptophyta; class Magnoliopsida; order Sapindales; family Sapindaceae; genus Litchi; species Litchi chinensis. The sequence continues at coordinate 16,722,082 of CM034473.1, read as the reverse complement.
AAGTTTGACGAGCTATACATGTTCTTCACTTTAAGTCAACCCGTGCTCTGGCTAACATTGTCACATGCTTTTAATTTTCTTTTTGATGTTACTGAGTTTGGGTGGCTAATGTGATGACACCTGTGATAATAAAATTGGCTTTCTGATTAGTATAAATCTTACCGGTCTAAGTCTATCTTACCAGTCTCACTTCCACGCATTCGTGTTAATATTCTTAATTTGAATACTTATATTAATTTTCTTAAAGTCAGACATAATATCAAGCAAATCCACATGCCAATCACAATGCATTATGTAAGAATGAAGCCAAACTTCTCTGGTTATTTCCATTCAGATGAATTCATTGGTTTTAAAATTCACTAAAATTCTCTATTAAAATTTCCAGTTTACACATACACTGAATATTCAAGTTTATACCTAGACTTGTAAGAGACATTGTAAATTAAGGAAGATGGTCTCTACCCACAGCATGAGCTTTCTTGTTGCTGCTCCTCCAAAAAGCCAAATCCCTGAGACTTCCTAAGTTGAGATATTCGTTTTCGATGCCTACGACCCTGCTTGTGCTGTTCCCACTCATGTGCACCTCTAAGTACCCTGTCTCCACAAGCCTATTATAACAAACAAGTCGTAAGCACAAGAAGCCTTCACCTTCATCTAATCAATAAGCCTTCAAACACCGGGGAAAAGGCAGTACGAATAAACAGAAAGACAAAGATTGGGTTCCAAAAAATGTTAAAAAAGCTGCAGACCTTGCATACATATTGAGTCCACAAGTCTCTATCAGTTGATTTTCCTGATGCGCCCTTGGGATCCATCAAACCAGATATGGAAGTTTCATCTTCACTAAGAAAAGTTCTAATAATTTCCACAGCTGGTCCAACCACTTGTGAAGCCCATGATTCTTCCGATTTGCCTGGAATATTCGATACGGATGTGATTCAGGCTGGTACTTATAAGATACCATACAATATCAGATAGTTTCCACAAGACATACCAGAGATGGATTCTGTTGCATCAACATAATGGATGTTCCACCCAAATAACGTTTGAAGTCGATTCACCCTCCTCTTCTGTAGAATGAAAAACTTTGTATTACTAAGGCTTTAACATTGTCTCTTATTGCTTTCATTATAATAGACAAGAGTGGAATTTGATGATTGTCAGATTATTCAGTCAACAGATTACTTTCTAAAATAAAAAACCTTTGTTATTTTTTCCAAGCCTCCTCATTTTGGCACATGTAAGGCAGCCAAAATAAAATGAATATGCTAACAGATGTTACTTCCACAATAAAGCGATATTCCAGCTGAAAACCCCAACCAAGAACTGCTAAAGAATATGAACAAGATCATTACAGATAATGAAGCACATCTCATTTTGTCAAAGGTTCAGAAATATCTTTTACCCTTGGAGTAAATATTTTCAAAGAACACAAATAACAGATTGTTCAGCAGCCTCTATATTGGGGCATATTGTTTCAAGTGCTCCGTTTCATCATCCAAGTCAGTATGGAGATTAAAGAGGATCATATTGAATTAAATTAATTTTCACAAAAAAAAAATATATATTATTAAATTAATATAAACAAAATTTAAAACAAAATTATTTAAAATGCCTTTAACAAAATATGAATAATTTAAAATATTTTTAATAGAATTAAATTATCTAAAATCATTTTAAATAAATTACAAATACTTAAACTTATTTTTAAAAAGACTAAGTTAAACAAAATTAATTTATGAGCACAGTTTTTAAAAATTATTTTTACAATAAAATATATTGTTACTGTAGATTATTTTTAAAAAATAAATTACTTTCATATCTATGTCAAATATTCTAAATTATTTATAATTAATAAATTATATTAATTAAAAAAAGGAATAAAAGTCTAAAAATTGAGAGCATGGAAATTCTCAATAGTTTAGTTGTTTGCAGTAAACAGGCCTGGTTATTTTTTTTCTCATTTGTATAGATGAATAGAACTGCATGGAGTGGTGTACAGACTAGAGAAGAGGAGAGAGGGGAAGAGACAGAAAATTCGAAGTTTAATTTGATTAAAGAGGAAAGGAGATACGTGAGGCAGGCTAGAAGAGATAGAATGTATTTTTATGGTTATAGGGTTGTAACCTGTGCAATTATTTGTCTTTAAATAATGATTAATTACTCCTAATTATCCAGAAACATTAATCTTAGGGTCAAATATGTAAGCAATATAGGGATTGCAGTACTTGCTCCATACATAAATTTCAGAGCTAATAAAAGAAAATCAACGAATCAAAGGCCTTTTGCAATAGTTTCACACAACTTTTTAAGATATATTATATAAGACAAAATACTAATCAATTGTCGAAATAAAATAGCAATGGCAAACAGTAAATTCAACATTTAAATATAGGTGTGAGTGTGGGACTATGTACACTTACTTGACATCGAACAAGCCTTCTGGTGTTTAATTTCACTTTGTCAATAGCACTTTCTAGTAGTTGTTTGAGTTGATTATTACTGGAGGAATTTAGTATTTCCCTCATATGCTCTTTCAATGTCTCATCATCCTTCTCTGTTGAAACTGGGTTACAAGATGCACCAGTTGATTCAGTCATCTTATCACTTCTGCTTGTAGATAGGTATACTTTCAGAAAATCCTCAAATTCCCGGACACCAATTGCCTGCCGCCAACCTCGAGTATAGTCTGCATTCACTCTGTAAATGTCATATACCTCATGAAGCAATCCGGAATCTATCATGCAGTCTACTCTTTGTCCCACATATTGGTCCAACACAGGGGTAGCTGCATCAGTACATATAAAGCAGCAATTGAATCTAAAATTGTCCACACGACCCCAGTTCTGCCCTGCCACATGCAAATATTTGGAGAAAGTCAAGCATGTCAGTCAGATCGGTTTCGCCTCTCTTTGTCAAACAAAATTCAGTTTTATTTCAGTGCTTTCTAATTCTATTTAAATTTCCAATGTCAAAAGAAAAAGTAGGCAAATTAATTGCATTCAGAGAAACAAGTTATGACATAAAAATTCTACAGTTACAATAACTTTTGTTTCAAACATGATAAAGGTTTCAAAACAGCATCAGTGTCCCGTAAAGAAAACACAAAAGAAAAACACAAGAACTATAAAGGGGGGGGGGGGGGGGGTGCTGGAGGAGAGAGAGAGAGCATACAGGAGGCAAGAACAACTTTGTGCATAAGTTAAAGGGTGGAACCATAATTATAAAGACAAAATCAAATTACTGTATGCAATTCCTATTTCTTCGATTTTATGAAAGCTTTTAAACATTAAAAACTGAAAGTTTGAGGAAGGGGTAATTTAGCAGTGACTAACTGTCAAAATCATGTTCATAGAAATCAACGAAGACAACCAACCTCTGCTGCCTTTCCTTGATAAAGTTTGCTTGGGAGAACACCAGAGTGAGCATACAAACTGAGGTATTGACTAATCTGCAAAAGATTCAAAAGGATATCAAACTAACTTTAGATAATTTTTATATTTTAAATTAAAATCACATCAGATTTAATATGCCAAAACACACATTTTAAGGCATGTCCCTATCATACGAGTAATATGACACAAGTTTCTCAGAATAAAAGAGAAGAAAATGTATAAAGATGTCAATTTGGTGACAACAAAACACTTCAAATTCTCAATTAAAGAACCCCAACAATGGATATAATAAGAATCTATAACAGAACAATCAACTAAGAATTCAGGGCCCAAGAACAGTGAATTCAAAATTTTCTATGATTATTAAAAAATTCAATGTCACAAAAAATTCCCACTTCCCCAACAACTGTGCTGGGTTAATAGGTTTTTACACTTTCTTGCCCTCAATTATTCCCATTATCCATGCAGGAATTCACATCAATAAGAAACAAGGTTGATCATCCAGGCAGAAATTGGCAAACACAAAAATATAAGACAAATTTAAATTGTCAGATAATTATGCAATCATAAACCAAAACCAGGTCTATCAAGCAAACATGTGAAACACATATTACAGGCACATGCATTTCATAAATATTAAGTATCTAAAAACCTGGACTAGTTGAAGCCGCTACCTTTCTGCAGTTATTTGGATGAATTCTGTTTGCTGCAACTGGATCAAGATTTTTAAGATCTTCATAACTATTAGCTGAACTGTCCCTTCCAAAGTCAGGCTCCAAATAAGTTTGCTCCTCTCCTGTGAGCATGGAGAGCAGATAAGTTTGTATTCAAATTGCATATACAAAAACAAAGTAACAGGCCTGCTCTATACCAAATAAACCACCAGAACAGCTTTCACCCATATCTTCTGCTGAATCAACTAGAAGGAAGGGACTCACAAGAGCCTGCATACATCGAAAAAATTATCAAACTTATCATACACAAACACAGAGACACTCTTTTAATCTAAATTTGCTTCATGCTAGTACATTAAAAAATCAGTTCAACTAAAATTTTAAAAAAATTTCCACTTGTCATCGCTAGATGTTAACATACTATAGAAGTTTACAGTTGCATACCTGAATATAGTAATTTGTACCCCCAACAATAACTGGTACACGCTTACGAGACAATATTTCATTGATGATCTGCAAATCCAAATATTCAAACCAACAAATCCAAATAGTAAATAAACAAGAATGACAATGTAAAGTAAACCAAGCTCTAGGGGGCTACATTTATAAACCAAATCATAAGCTCAATTGTGTCAAACAAACTACATGAACCAAACCAAGCCAAAAGCATATATAGAAATGCATAGTATCAAAAACCCATCACTATAATTGAGTATGGAAATTAGGCTCACAGGAATAGCAGAGTCTCGAAATTCCTTGGAGGAGAATTCCACGTTCGGACTTACAGTGCCCAGAAGATGATGTGGCACACCTGCATAACAACATCTACATGTAAATGACCAAAAATGAACATACATGTGTGTGTGTAGAGTCAGAGCGAGAGAGAGAGGAAGCGAAGAGACCGTTTTGGTGTTGAAGAGCAAGCTTGTTGGTGAGAACATCAAGACCTTGATAGAACTGCATGGAATCAGCATTGATGATTTCGATGGGGAAGTGGGAGGCCAAATCAATGGCTAGCTTGGATTTCCCTGAACCTGTGGGACCCAGTATCACCACCACCGTCGGCTTCTCTACGCTAGGGTTTAAGGCTCTCTCCATTTCTCCCTCTCCTCTTCTTCTGCTTTCGTCTTTTTGTTTTGTTCCGTTTTTGATAAAATAAGTTAAAAATAATTACACCAACCTCATTTGATCTAGCCAGCTTCATTGGATCTAATTGCAGCTTAATGCACTTTTACTCAAAATTATACAAAACCATAGTTGTGCAAACTTTTAATTTGTATTTTTTTTTAATTACTAGGACCAACCTAGGGTATTATCGAGATCAACTATGATACAATTATGAGATTTGGTCTAGAGATCAATTTCAAAAAAATACGAAGAGGCAACTCATATATCTTGAAAAAACTGTTTATATTAAATGAGATTTATGAATTGAGCTCATAACTTTTTATGAGGCAAATAAGTGAACTTTTGATTTTGCCACTCCATCAAAAGAAGAAAATCTATTGTGAGACGCTCAATTAATGTACTATATTAATGTTGGTGTGATATTCTAATAATAACTTGACACATGTCACGTCTCTTTCATAAAAAATTAATATTTGTGTGACATTTCAATAACAACATGACACGTGGCATAATTTTTTAAATAAAAATTTTATCGTAAATGAGGAAATAAACTAACTTAAATTTTTTATGAAATGGACATGACACATTATTATTGGAATGTCACACCAACATCAACATGACATGCCAATTAAAGGATCTTTTTTTTTTTTTTTTGTTCGAAAACTTAACAGTGTCGTTGAAGACTAAAAACTGAATAATAGCTAGAACCTGATATATAAAAAATATGTTTTTTTTTTCTCCATTACCTCCGAATATGTTGTAAACTTATTTGTTTTTTAAATTTAAAATTATCTAAAAACTAATAAGTTGACATTTATACCTCTTTTACTATTGTTGTTATGTAATTTTAATTGATTTAATATAAACATATAAAAATAAATAATTTAATAAATTCTAAAAATATTTGTATGTGCATATTAATAATATTTTATTCATAATTAAAATATAATTAAAAATATAACAGTATTAACAATATTTATATATTTAAATAAATATATGAAGAACTTCATCTGGGTCCCTATATTTTTGAAAAATTTCTCATTTTTAAATACGAATCCGTTTATAGCCTTCATGGTCCCTTACTTTTCAAAAACTCATCAAATTAGTCATTCTGTCATCATTTTTAATAAAAACATAGGAACCAAAATGAAGTTCTCTATTAAACATAGAGACCAAAATGAAGTTCTCTATATTAAATATAGGGACCAAAATGATGATAGAATGACCAATTTGATGAGTTTTTAAAAAGTAAGAGACCATAAAGACTATAAACGGATTCATATTTAAAAATGAAAAATTTTTCAAAAATATAGGGACCCAAATGAAGTTCTCCCTTAAATATATTAACATATTTAAGAAAATATATTTACATATTAGTATATTTTAAATTGTAAATTAAAATATATTAGTTTAATTTCAAGATAATTTAGGACGAGATATATTTATGTTTTATTTTTCAAATATATTTTTTGTAAGTATCAAAGGGAAAAAAATTTTGAGTAATATAAAATTAAGATAAATTTGAAATTATGTTATTTTAGGAGGAGAGATTTCGAATAAAAACTTTTAAATATCATTAAATGATTTGCAATTAAATGAAAGGTTAAAAATTGTTATTTAATTTTTTTAGTTTTTTTTTTCTTTGGTAGTTTTAAGTTGTTTGACTACTTAAAAAAACAAATGAAAACAATTTAAAATATATAATTTATTGTAAATCAATTGGATGCCACCCTTTAATATCTTATAACCTTCATATTAAAGATCATTATCACACAAATAATGATCATCTTAATGTTTTCTATAACCTCCACATTAAAAATCATTATTTCTCAAATAATGATCATCATAATAGTGTCTTAATGTATTGTGTAACTTGTGCCTTTCTATTTATGACTCTTAGTCTATAAATAGGAGGTACATGAGTTTGTATGGATTATTCTTACATGAGAAATGAAATAATAAGATAACACACTTCTCTCCCAAAATTCTTCTTGTGCTTTATCTTTATTCATTGTTCTTATTTTGTAATATCTTAATATTGTTTTTGTTTCATAACACGTTATCAGCACGAGCTCTAACCGTTTGTTTTCGTCAAGGTAGAATTTTAATCAAATAGATTTCTTTCATAATATTTATTTAGTTTTCTATTATGTTATTGATATGTAGTATTTTGATATGATTTATTAAGCATTCTTTATTCTACTACATTTTATGTATTTATATGTTTATGAATTATATTCTTTTTGTTTGTTTATATAAATCTTTATTATTATTCTCATGTTTATTTATATATTTGTTTACCTATTAATATATTTTATGTTATTGGATGAGTTATGTTTTCAATTCTTTACTTTGCTAATCAATGGTTATCAACATTGTTTTATTTGTATAATAGATTATACAATTTCTTATATCGGTTATAACTTGATTATCAATTATTTTGTAATAATGAATTTTATTACATGTTTATTTTACTTTATTGTTAATCAATAAATTAATTATACGTTGAAGTATAGTTATAGTATTATTGTTAATTCTTCTATATCCTTTTGGTCAATTAGAATTCATATCATTAAGCATGTAAATATAATTTTCTTGTTCAATGCAAAGTTAGTGTATATATATCTATTAAAATAATTATTAATTGTATGTTGTATGTTTTTCTTTTAAGCATCTAGTATATTATAATATTGTTGATTATTATACTTAAATTATGGAGAAATTGTTTATTATATATTTTATTCTTTTATATAGTTTTATTAATTTTATTATATGTTATCAATTAATAGTTTTCAACATGTCAAATCTGACAAAGCTCGAGTTCACTGCCCTTGATATTTCTGGTAATAATTATTTGGCATGGACTCTTGATGCTGAAATTCACCTAGATGTCAAGAATCTTGGAGATACAATAAAAGAGAAGAATAAGGCATCCTTACAAGATCGCGCGAAGGCAATGATATTCCTTCGCCATTATCTCCATGAAGGTTTAAAAACTGAATATTTAACAGTAAAAGATCCATATGTCATTTGGAATAATTTGAAAGAAAGGTATGACCACCAAAAGACAGTAATACTTCCAAAAGCTCGCTATAACTGGATGTATCTGCGATTGCAAGATTTTAAAAGTGTAAGCGAGTATAATTCTGTAATGTTTAAAATTACTTCTCAATTAAAATTATGCGGAGAAAGTGTTACTGATGAAGATATGTTAGAGAAAACATATTCTACTTTCCATGCCTCTAATATGCTTTTGCAACAGCAGTATCGAGAAAGAGGTTTTAAAAAATATTATGAGTTGATATCATGCATCTTGGTTGCTGAGCAAAATAATGAATTATTGATGAAAAATCATCAATCTCGACCAACTGGATCAACAACATTCCTTAAAGCGAATGTTGCATCTATTAATGATCCTAGGCGTGGGCATGGTCGTGGTCGTGGTCGTGGTCGTGGTCGTGGTCGTGGTCGTGGACGCAGCCATGGTCGTAGTCGTGGTCGTGGACGTGGTCATGGTAATTATAATCAAAACTCCTTAAATTTCAAGAAAACTGCATCTCACCACCTGAAATGGGAGAACAATGAGGAAAAACAAAAGGAAAAAGGTTGTCAAAATAAGACTTTCAAAAATAATGAAAGCACTTGTCACAGATGTGACATGAAAGAACATTGGAGACGTACATGTCGTACAGCAAAACATCTTGTTGATCTTTACCAAGCTTCCTTAAAAGAAAAAGGAAAAGGTGTTGAAACAAACTTTACTGAAAATCTTGATCCTATGGATTTGACACATTTAGATGTTGAAGATTTCTTTGAGAACTATGATGGAAATTTGGTTGGTGATGAAAACATAAATGTGGCTTAAGAGGATATTCTTGCAACAAGCCACTCCAAACGTGCTATTTACAATATATTTTAATGTGTTATGTCATTAGTGTGTTTCGTACTTTTAATTTTTCATAAGTGTGTTAAATAATAATCAGTGTTTCTTTATTTCTCAGTATGATTTCAGTGTGTTTATGTTTAAAATTAAAATGATTGTTCTCTATTCTTATAATTTCTTTTCTTTTACTTATGAAGAAACATGGTTTCCGTTAATCACACGATTGGTGCTCAAGATAATGATGAAGCTCTTTATTTAGCAGACAGTGGAACAACACACACCATACTTAAAGATAAGAAATATTTTCTTAATCTTGTATTGGCTGAAGCTAATGTTAGCACAATATTTGGTGTTGCAAACCTTATTGAAGGTTATGGAAGAGCTCATATCTTATTACCTGGTGGCACAAAATTTATAATAAATGATGTCATGTTTTCTAGTAGATTAAAAAGAAATCTACTAAGTTTTAAAGACATACGTCGTAATGGTTATCATATTGAGACGACGAATGAAAAAGACGTTGAATATCTTTATATTACGTCTATTGTCTCAGAGAAAAAACATATATTGGAAAAATTACCAGCATACTCTTTTGGATTATATTATACTTTTATAAATTCAGTTGAGTCGTATATGGTTATGAACCAAGAATTGTTGAATTCAAAGACTTTTACTGTTTGACATGATCGGTTAGGTTATCCGGGTTCAATAATGATGCGAAGAATTATAGAAAATTCGTATGGACATCCTTTAAAGAACCAAAAGATTCTTTTGTCCAAAGATTTTTCATGTGCTGCTTATTTTCAAGGGAAACTAATTATAAGGCCATTCATAACAAAGGTTGGCATTGAATCTCCTGCATTTTTAGAACGAATTCAAGGAGACATATGTGGATCTATTAATCCATCATGTGGACCATTTCAATATTTTATGGTACTAATAGATGCATTAATACGTTGGTCACATGTTTGTTTATTATCCACTCGAAATGTCGCATTTGCGAGGCTTCTTGCCCAAATAATCCGATTACGGGCTCAATTTCCGGATTATATAATCAAGAAAATTCGTCTTGATAATGCTGGAGAATTTACATCCCAAGCTTTTAATGATTATTGCATGTCTGTTGGAATTACTATTGAGCATCCTATTGCTCACACACATACACAAAATGGATTAATGGAATCCTTTATTAAAAGACTTAAATTAATTGCTAGGTCTTTACTTATGAAAACAAAGTTGTCTAGTTCTGTTTGGGGACATGCCATATTACATGTTGTAACACTTATTCGTATAAGGCCAACTGCATATTATAAATACTCCCCATTACAACTTGTCTCTGGTAAAGAACCCAATATTTCTCATTTAAGAGTTTTTGGTTGTGCAGTATATGTTCCTATTGCTCCACCACAGCGCACTAAAATGGGTCCACAAAGAAGATTGAGAATTTATGTTGGATTTGAATCCCCGTCAATTATTAAATATCTTGAACCTTTGACGGGTGATATTTTCACAACATGATTTGCTGACTGTCAATTTGATGAGACAATTTTCCCAACATTAGGGGGAGAGAAACAACAGTTGGAAAGACAAGAAATTTCATGGAATGCATCGTCATTATCTAATTTTGATCCTCGTACAAGTCAATGTGAATTGGAAGTTCAGAAAATAATTCACTTGCAAGAAATTGTAAATCAATTACCAGATGCATTTACTGATAGTAAAAAGGTGACAAAGTCACATATACCAGCTGTTAATGCTCCTACTCGTATTGATGTCCCTGAAGGACAAGTTGCTAATATACCAGCAAATGAGTCTACTATACGCCAAAAGCGTGGTAGACCACTCAGTTCTAAAGATAAAAATCCTATAAAAAAAAATAAGCAAAATAAGTAAGTTGACACTTCTGAAGTTATTAATACTCCTAAAGAGCCCATAAAAGAAATAATTGATGTAACTGAACAGATAACCCCAGAAGAGGGTCAGGTTCTTGAAAATAACTATGATGAAGAGATCTCAATAAATTATGTTATTTCAAGAAAGAGATGGAACCGAAAGGAAATTATTATTGATAATATATTTGCATATGCAATTGCTCTTGATATTGTAAATGAGGATCTTGAACCGAAATCCGTTGATGAGTGTCGACGTAGAACTGATTGGCCAAAATGGAAAGATGCTATCCAGGCAGAATTAGATTCACTTGAAAAACGTCAAGTCTTTGGATCTATTGTCCAAACACCTAAAGGTGTGAAACCTGTAGGCTACAGATGAGTATTTGTGCGAAAACGTAATGAAAGAAATGAAGTTGTAAGGTATAAAACACGACTTGTAGCACAAGGTTTCTCTCAAAGACCTGGTATTGATTATGAGGAGATTTATACTCCAGTGGTGGATGCAATCACATTTAAATTTCTAATTAGTCTGGCAATTACAGAAGGACTTCATATGCATTTAATGGATGTTGTGACAGCTTATCTGTATAGATCACTTGATAGTGACATTTATATGAAAGTTCCTGAAGGACTGAAAATGCCAGATGCATGCAATTCGAAACCCCGAGAAATGTATTCGATTAAATTTCAAAGATCTTTGTATGGATTAAAACAATCTGGACGCATGTGGTATAATCGTCTCAGTGAATATCTTTTGAAGGAAGGGTATATTAATAATCCAATTTGTCCATGTGTGTTTATTAAGAAATCAAAGTCTGGATTTACTATTATTGCAGTTTATATTGATGATTTGAATATCATTGGAACTCATAAAGAGCTCATAGAGACGATAACATTTTTGAAAAATGAGTTTGAAATAAAGGATTTGGGCCGAACAAAATTTTGTCTCGGTTTGCAGATCGAGTATCTAACTAAAGGGATTTTTGTTCATCAATCAACTTATATTGAAAAGGTATTAAAGTGTTTTAACATGGATAAATCTCATCCAATAAGCTCTCTCATGGTTGTTCGATCCCTTGATGTGAAAAAAGATCATTTTCGCTCTCGAGAGGATAATGAAGAAATTCTTGGTCCAGAAGTACTATATCTTAGTGCTATTGGTGCACGAATGTATCTTGCTAATTGTACAAGACCTGATATAGTTTTCTCTATTAATTTACTAGCAAGATATAATTCTTCACCAACTCAAAGACATTGGAATGGTGTTAAACAAGTACTTCGTTATCTTCGAGGAACATCAGACATGAGTTTGTTTTATTCAAATGACTCAAATGCAGAATTGGTCGGATATGCAGATGCTGGATATTTATCAGATCCACATAAAGCACGATCTCAAACAGGTTATTTGTTTACATATCGTGGTACTGCTATATCTTGGCGTTCTACAAAGCAAACTCTAACTGCCACATCTTCAAATCATGCTGAAATATTAGCATTACATGAGGCAAGTCGAGAATGTGTATGATTGAGATCTCTTATTCAACATATTCATAAAACATGTGATCTTCCACTTGTTAAAGAAAGTCCAATAATTTTATATGAGGATAATGCAACTTGTATCGCCAAAATCAAAGAAAGTTACATAAAAGGAGACAGAACCAAACACATTTCACCAAAATTCTTTTTCACACATGAACTTCAGAATAAAAGAGAGATAGATGTTCATCAAATTCGATCTTCTGACAACATGGCAGATTTGTTCACAAAGGCACTTCCTACAGTAACATTTAAGAAATTGGTGAATAAAATTGGCATACGTCGGTTCAGCGAATTGTGATAAAATTCACCAAAAGAAAACATATCAGCATGAGGGGGAGATTACTGCGTACAAAAATTATGTACTCTTTTTTCTTTTATCAGGATTTTTTTCCCATAGGGTTTTTTCCTGAAAAGGTTTTTAATGAGTTATATTTTTTTGTACGGTGGACATCCAAAGGGGGAATATTGTAAATCAATTGGATGTCACCCTTTAATATCTTATAACCTCCATATTAAAGATCATTATCACACAAATAATTATCATCTTAATATTTTCTATAACCTCCACATTAAATATCATTATTTCTCAAATAATGATCATCATAATGGTGTCTTAATGTATTGTGTAACTTGTATCTTTCTATTTATGACTTCTAGCCTATAAATAGGAGGTACATGAGTTTGTATGGATTATTCTTATATGAGAAATGAAATAATAAGATAACACTTCTCTTCCAAAATTCTTCTTGTGTTTTATCTTTATTCATTGTTCTTATTTTGTAATATCTTAATATTGCTTTTGTTTCATAACATAATTCAATATTATTAAATTTTAAGTGAAAAAAACAAATGATCTCTAAGCGTTTTCCAAACCAAAAACACTTTCTTGTGTCTAATTTTTACTGGTTATAGAGTAAAATAATCTTTGTCCTACTAAATTAAACAAATAATAAATAATATTTTTTTTCTTTTCTAATTATCTTATACTAAAATAATAATAATAAAACCATCTTCATTTGAGGCACTTTAGTCCTTATGTGTAAGAAGTTTATGCTTGAGATATTTCAAGTATATTTGTCCACTAATTAATCAATTAAAACTATAACACTTCTCAATTTCATCCACCATTTTCATCACAACACCTAATCCTCAAAACATAATACTGCATGAGTAATTGAGAAGCACATTACACTCCTTGATAGACGCTCCCCCCCCCCCAACTGTCATTAACAGAGGTCAAGCTATGCACCTCGAGTCCTCGTCGGAGGAGCGATGGCTATTCCGGTGAGGAGCAATCCATTTTCAGTGAAATTTATTTTTTCAAAATAAATAAATAAATGACATACAAGTAATTATCGAAAGAGAGCAAATTTGGCAAGTACCCTTATATTTGACCCGGTTTTGAACCTGCCGCTATTTCACAGGTTTTGATGGTGGTAACACGTCGGACATAAAAATGCAGAAACGGAAGCATAATCTATTCATAATAATTTGAAGATTCTTGAATCATCATATTTACATAAGGGAAGTCAAGTCACCCATTCAAAACATCACTACAGTAGAAAAAGTCGGTTCAGACCATAGCAGCAGTATCAGTCTACCTAACTTCATCTTTCATTGAGATAAACCGGACAAAATGGAAGCCAAAACCCTGCCTAGAGGAAGAAGAATTTTGATGTTGCCATGGTTGGCACAAGCCCGCATCTTACCATACTTTGAGCTAGCCAACAGACTGATCTGTCACCAAAATTTCCAAATTTACATCTGTTCCACACCCATCAACCTGAAATTCATTAGAGAAAAATCATCATGTAACAAGTTTTCCTCTTCGATACAACTTATTGATCTTCAACTCCCTTGTGAACTGCCTCCTCATTACCACACCACCAAAGACCTCCCTCCCCATCTAATCCCCACTCTCTTGACTGCCTTTGATGAAGCAAAACCAGCTTTCATTGAAACCCTGAGGGAGTTGAAACCAGACCTGGTTATCTATGATGTTTTCCAACCCAGACTGCTTCTCAGCTGAACATTGTCGCCATCATGTTTTTAACAACTGGTGCTGCAGGTTTGTGTTTCTTCGCGTATCACTGCAAAGGTTCAGACATGGAGTTCCCTTTCCCGGAACTGTCAATCCCGGGAGATTATATCCAACATTTTAACCAGTTCAAGAATGCTTCTGTGAGTGGTATCATGAACAAGGACAGGTACTTGGAATCTCAGTCAAGGTCTTCCAACACGGTCTTGATCAAAACTTCAAGAGAGTTGGAAGCCAAGTATCACGATTATGTTACTGTGTTTTTAGGTAAGCAGTTGGTTCCTGTTGGGTTGCTTGTTCAGGCAGCGACAAACGTAGATCATGATGCAGTGATCATGGACTGGTTGGACAAGAAGGAGCCTTCTTCTGTTGTCTATGTTTGCTTTGGATCCGAGTATTCTCTGACCGAGGAAGACACAGAGGAGATGGCACATGGACTGGAGCTCTTTCATATGGGTTGTGAGGTTTAGAAATGCAGACAAATGTAGCATTGATGAGGCTTTGCTTGAAGGGTTCGAAGAGAGAACTAGTGGGAAGGGTTTGATAGTGGAAGGCCGGGTTCCACAGGTGGAGATTCTAGGACATCCAGGCATTGGAGAGTTTTTGAGTCATTGTGGTTGGGTTCAACTCCTGAGGCAATAATGTACGGTGTACCTATTATAGCCATTCCAATGGCTCTTGACCAACCCTTCAATGCTGTATTGGTTATAGATATTGCTGTGGCCGTGGCAGTGACAAGTGAGAATGGCAAGCTCAAGAGAGAATCGGTGGCAAAAGTGATCAAACAAGTGGTATTGCAAGAAGGAGAACAAATAAGGAGAAAAGCTAAAGAATTGAGTGACAGAATGGAGGAAGAGATGGCTGTGGTAGTAAATAAGTTAGTGCGATTTTGTTAAGGAATCTAGATACCTAGCTGGCTTTGAATAAAGTTGTATGTGCTTTTTATGGTCATCACTCATCAGTTAAAAACTTCGTAGCGTTTATGCTTCATATGGGTTCGTGCAATATTTCATATTGACAGTTCCTAGTGTTCTACACATGAAAATTACTTGTTAACTTTGGAGATACTTTGGTACTTTCTGTTAGCTCTTGCTGTCAGTATGTGCAATTAAATTTTCTTCAATTCATTTCCACTGGTTGGAGAACAAAGAGATGGAACCATTGCTACATTAACAACTTGACTGGTCATTCAACAAAGTAGGTAGGTTGCACATCAGTTTGGTGATTTGAACAGATGGCTTACTTACAAAGAGGAGAAACCAAACATAGCTATGGAATCTTACTTTAATGAGTCAAGACAGAGCAAGCATGTTTCACATCTGAATACAATGACGTGTGTTGGTGTCAAACCTGAACAGTGTAAATCCTTTCCTAAATCAACAAATTATACCCATTGAAAACCGGTAAAACAGAGAGACCAAAGAACTCACAAGACAATAATATTGTTCCAAATACAAAGAAAATCTTGATTCTAATTACATCACACACAACCCAGATGCCGGTTTCTTTATAATCACAGTCTAGCGAAGAAGTTCGACATTTTTGCTCAGCTCCTCCAACTTCTTCATCCTCAATTTCTCACTTTCACTCACCAGCTGACCACCAATCCAAAAACAAAATGGAACATATAAGACACTATATATATACATGGAGTTATTCGTGGACAAAAACTGGTGTATATAATATACTTACCTCCATTAATTTGCTGACCAGTTGAGCCTTTTCCTTGTTCTTGTCATTAAAAGCTTCAAGGGCTTCTTTGTATTCCCTCTCCTACAATCATCACAAAAAGAGCATCATAAAAGACATATGCTAATAAATTGTAAATTTTCTGATCTTAACCAAACCTTAACAACAAAAACTAAACAGCATATAAACACAATTCAATGTTTTCATTTGAAAGACAGAACCAAATTGAGATGTAAAATTTGACCTTCTTTTGGCAGCTCTGTCCTAGAGGCCTCAACTCCTTGTTAACTGTATCAATCTTTTTTCTTATAACTGCAACATCCTTCCTCATAGGATCAGCCAATGTTTCAAGCTCCTATATATAAAAAGTTTCCATTGATCAACAAGAAACAGATCAACTTTAAACAATGATCACACGTATATATATTTCACAACTTACTTCACGAATCTCAGCCAAGCGTTTGGTTGCTACTTCTACGCGACCAAGCTGAGCATACACCTTGTCTCTAACTTCCATTTTCTTCTTCTCAATCTCTTCTTCTTTGGCTCTAAACATAGTCAACGCGGATCTTGCCATCTCCTCTTCTTTATCATCTTTAACTGGGCTGCCATTGACACTGATGAGTCCTGAGTTCTTCACTTTTTGTGTCTGTGCCTGTTGCTGCTGCTGCTGCTGCTGCTGCTGTGTTGCCATATTCACACAAAACCCTATTGAGCTTCCTTGAAATTCTCAGCCTTTTTCTCTTCAAAATGATGGCTCTCTTTCTTCAATGGTTGGTGGGTTGAAAAAACACAAGCCTGGCTTTTCAAGGTATGTGAAATGAAACCCTCTTCTTTACTCTACTACAACAACACAGGCAAAATACTATAATAGAGTGAACCAAAAATGACCAAAATGCCTGGTAGCTTTATAATCATGAAAGTTAGGAGGGTGATTTCACCTTTATTAAATTGAAGATGACATACCCGGAATCTCAATGATCTTTCCACCTTTGCTTTAGCATCATCTGCTTAATAAGCACCATTTATAATTCTTGTTTCAAATTTAAGTATTATAGTACACACAAATTATTAGTAATACTTAACTGTAGATTTCTCCTTGCTATTAATTTAGATTATGTAAACTTGGTTGAGAATCTAGAGGGGCCTCTTGTTGATAGGTACCTCTCTTCTTAAGTTGGTCTGTTGATAAATTCAGCTAACTACTGCATGTTTTTCTCACTTTGGGCATTATTTGTTGCACAAAATTATCCTAAATTAACTAACTGAAGAGCACAAGTATAAAGCAAATACATCCCTTTATGCAATATGTTCAAATTAATGAACTTATCATATCATTAACAAATGAAAAAGATGGTTACGAATGAAAAGGTGGTTCTGATTGTACACGATTTGAAATTTTTAAATTTGTTGAACGGTTTTATAGGCAAAACCCTTAAAACCGTTCCACATTCTTTCAAATCAAAATAGACAATATTTTCATTGGTTTAATGATGTACTAACTAAACATAAATAAATATGTGCAGATTGAAAAAAAAAAGATATCTTGGATTGAAAATAAGACCTTCTAATCAAACTTTTGACCGACAATAATATAACATTTGCTTCAAAAACTTAAACTTATAGGTAAAGTTTGAAAAACATTCTTTTTTATAAGCCCTGATAAATTATGCATTTATAAAAAAGAAAAAATTAGATTACATTATACATCACTCCTACCCATTAGTGTGTACATGAAGGGATGCCTGATAATTGGATTACTAATCTTTTTCCCCAAGTCAGAAGTATATGTCATTTCTGATAATGGGGATATGATACAAAATGATTTTTTATTGGTTGAGAGGTCCTAAACAGTACTGGTAAATCTTCTTTTTCCAAGCAGAATGGTGCTTTGTTTAGAAGTTTTGTTTGTGGAGTGGACACCAAGAGCTCACCTACACAAGACATGAATGAGAGCCTTAGTGGGCAAGACAGAGTAGGAGATTGTGGCTTTGACAATTTATTACATATAATATCATCACGTTTCCAGCTTGGACTTGCAACAAAAAAAATCTTCATTTTTAATCTTTTGAGTTTTATATGTTATTTTACTATTCAAGTCTGACCATCTGCCCTTAATTTTATAAACAAACTAGCAATTTTTTTAGTTTTGTATTTATCTTTTAAACATCTTTGGCTTTCTTTTTAATTATTATTTTGGATGTTTGTCCATTAAATGGTTTAATGTACAAAATCAAGATATATATGCAGGATTATGTTTTGAAGTTTCGCTACAACTATTTATTCTGCTTTTCTTTTCTTTTTGTTTTGCCATATACTTAAATTCATATTTAAGTTTCTACAATCGTTTATTAATATACATTTACACATGTCTATGCATTCAAAAAGAACTTTTTTATAGTTAACGTTGACGTTTTGTTTTATTAAATCATATGCTTGTGGACCATATAATAGGCATGTTACCAGACCCACTCGCCACTTTGATTTATTATTATTATTATTATTATTATTATTATTATTACTACACAGGTATTATATATATCGTGTAGTTTACCGAACACTCTTTATCAGAGTTTTTAAGAGGTGCTTCACAACTGAGCTCTCAAAATTGAAAGAAGAGGATTACATTTATATGAGAAAATTGTTTTCGCTTTCAGGATCCTAAGTATAGATCGAATTATTGATGTTAAGCAGATGGGCCAAACTCCATGGATTGGGATGCCACTGCAGCCATCATCTGCACTCGCCACTTCGATTTTATATTCACAAAATCTCTTGAAAGCAAATTTTCCATTTTTCCATGCTGGTGCAGCTCCTTGTATAAAACTCAACATATATAATTTTTAATGGTTAATCTAATCTTACAAAAAAACAAGACAAGCAATAGGTTCTATGTAAACCCTAAAATATGTCCTTTTTTTTGTGGAGAATTTTACTTATTGATGTTTACACTTGCGCTTGCTTCACATGATACAAGTGACATTTTGCTTCATAAATTAAAAACTAATCCATGTTAGACATGTTATTAGCCCCACAGAAATTTTGTATGCATCAAAATCTTGCAAAACCAAATTTCGCTTTTTGTGGTTGGGGGCTTGTGGGGGCAGTTCCTATGTATAGAACTCAATATGTGGCATATATATTGTGCAAAAGTACTGTGAACGGGGAAAAGGGGTTGGCATCTCAAACTCTTTTTCTTTTTTCAAGTTAACACTAAAGTTTCCAAGCTCGCAACGAGACGCCAGCAAGTGCCGAAATTTTTGAATGGTAGCTTTTAGGGTGGGTGAATCATGGCAGGAGCAAGCAAGCCAGGTGTGCATGTGTGTGCTGTATTGGATCTTTTATAATTATCTAGAAAGACTGATATATATACATGACAAATTGCCAACTGTTTCTCTTTCTTTCTTTGTAATTGTAATTGGAATTGATGCTGCTTCCTCCAACCCAAAGGTGGATTATGGTCAAGTCTCTGGCCTACCGTTGGGTCCCTCACTCTTTTGCTTTCTTTTTCCCATCATTCATTTTTGCTTGGAGCTTTCGGATAAACTGTGGGAACAGATTCCGTTAATTATGTTTTTCCTGTTTAACGGATTGGAGTGCACTTTTAAAGCCAAAAAAATCTGTCAAAATTAATAATGCCATGGTGACACTCATAAATGTGCCCATTGTATCGGTACCTGAGTTGGAAAAGTAACTTGTGTGCAATGAACCCACAACCACGGTGACAACCACGATATGGCACTCGTGGCGTCATCGCATTTTGAAATCACGCCATAAGGCCTAATGATAGCCCAAAAGTATGCCTATTTACGGAAGCCCAAGGGAGACCAGTATCAAGCCCAAACTAATACAAGTGTACAGAGTTTGGCAAAAGCCTACAAGTCACAAAATGGCCAGTAATTTGGCGAGTAACGATACTTAGACCCACTCCAGTTGTATGTACACCCAGTGGCGGACCCAAAAAATTTATTTAAGGGGGGTACATTAATAAAGTAATAAAAGTGTCGAAAATTAAAAACATACTAAATATATAATGTTTTTACGTAAAATAATGTACGATAACGCTATATAGTTTAAATAAAATAAAAAATACATAAGATTTAGGTAAAACAAATAATCTTATACTTAAAAATCTTAATAAACATTAAAATAAATATTTTAAAAAAAATCAGTTCATTATGCTAACTTGGTAAGTGATAAGATATTAAAGTGAAGATAAAGAAATGCCAAATAAAAATGAAGAGAAAAAACAAAAAAAGTTGTTCACTAAAATTGCAAATTACCAATGGATTTTGTATAGTACATAAAAAATAAAAATAAATAGTACTTATATAAGAGGGAATTAAAAGGAAAAAATAAAACAAAAAGAAATATTAATTAATTAGGAGTAGAAAAAATATTAGAAGTAGAAAAATTAGGGCTAATAAAAGCAATTAAAAGGAAGGATATTGATTATACTAGAAATAGGAAGGATAAATAATAAAGTTAAAAAAATTAGTAAACAAATGAAAATGGAAAGAACTGTAGACTTCTATAAAAGCTTTTTAAGTCATCACATTGCAAATGTCTACATCAGCATCGATGGTGAAAGGTGCGTCACCCTACTACCCTGTTCCAGGTTCGAAACACAGAGTATGCATGTTTTCAATTTTTACTTCAGAAAAAGGAGAAAAGTAATTGTAAAGATGGGGGATCGAACCCGGATTCTAAAGTATGCTAATGGACGCCTCACACCACTAGCGCCATCGAGCCATTCGTGAAATTAAATGCGTTGGCAACTATATATCTATTTATCTATATATTTAAATATTTAATCACTAATATTATAAACTTAATAATTTTTCACAAAATTTCAGGGGGGGGCACGTGTCCCTCCTGGCCCTAAGCTAGGTCCGCCCCTGTGTACACCCCTTTTGTACATACACCCCATCGAATATTACTTTGAAGAGGTTTCGAAATCTAAAAAGAGGTTTCTATGGCTCAGTTCAACCAAACACTGCTACGAAAGTAGAGAAAAACTCGCATTTTTTTGAAAGTTATAGTAAACAAACCCTTAATAGATTATTGTTGATGATGTGTTGCAGTTAATGAAAGAGCTTTTTTTTTTTTATCATTGGAAAGCTAGTGCTGTTCTACCTGTGATTGGTCGAATACTGACCTTTTTGGCGGAACCTGCATTTTGGTGAGTAAATTCTCTATTGTTGAGGTTTGGTGTTTTGGGTTTTGTTTGTTTTGTTAGTTACTAATGTATTGGTGTTTTGTGTCCACAGCAGCAGAGTGCTTATTTGGAGGCTGATGATCATTTCCTCTTAAAAGCTAAACCGAGAAAAAAATTTTGTTTTTTTTTTTTGGTTGTTCTGTCAAATGAATTTTCAACAGGCATGAACAAGCTAAACCCGTTTTGGTTTTGGGCAAAAGAGTTGTACAAGGTCGAAGCTTTTTTCATTCTCATCATGACATGCCCAAGAGGGTTTCTTCTTCTTTGAATCGGAGAAAAAGATTGCGAATTTGATAAGAACTAATAGTATTAGTGAAGCTAGAGCTGTGTTTAATAAAATGGAGAGGAGGGATGCAATAACATGGAATTCAATCATTCGTGGACATGTGAGACGGAGAGAAATGGCCAAGGCATGGAAGCTGTTTGATGAAATGCCTAGTAGGGTTGTTGTTTCATGGAATTTGATGATTTCAGGGTATGTTTCATGTAGGGGAAGTAGGTTTTTGGAGGAGGGTAGGCAGTTATTTGATGTAATGCCAGAGAGAGATTGTGTGTCGTGGAACACAATGATAAGTGGGTATGCGAAAAATGGTAGCATGGAGGAGGCGTCGAGGCTGTTTAATAGCATGCCTAAGCGAAATGTTGTGTCATGGAATCAATGTTGAAAATATTGATATCGACGGAAATACGGTATTACGATTCGGTGGAAATATCGATATCGACGGAAATTTACGTAAAATTTATGGAAAGTACAGAAATTTAGATAAAAACATAATATTTTTTAATGAAACTTTTAGTAATGTTAAAATAATCATTTCTACAACAAAAAGCCATATTATATTTTTAAAAAACCATATTTTATCTAAGAAGTAACAACTAAAAGGTATAAATATGGATATAATATATAAATGAGATATATGAAAATATAAAAAACTTCCATTAAAACTTTTCAATTAATTTGCATCACACAAATTATGCAAATTTTAATACCAAAATGAAGTCCTAGGTGGTTCATACATGGTATAGCTAGCATCTAGATTTATACAATATTGATACCATGACATATAATTTGAATGGTTTTGAATATAATCATGAACATGTCATGAATAAGCTTCCTGATTTCTTCTCATCATCTGTCCATAGATAAGAAATTGTGTGTAAGGATCATTGGAGATCCCAAAACTTCTATAACCATCATCACTAGTCCCTAAATTCATAGATTCAAAAGTAGTTGAAATGTTATCTTCATTGGATGATGACATCCCTAACTGCATTTGATGGATTCTCCTTGTATAATCCTTACCAATAGCCCTTTTGCCTAGACCCGCAGCTCTACACCCATGGTCTTCATCTTGTGTGCAATGAGTGTATTGTTCTTCACAAGTAAATTGGTTCAATGGTAAACTTGTATCAGTATCATTTCTTTGAATAAAAGCATACTTATTTCCTCCATTGTCATCATCGTCGTCGTCGTCGTCATTGTCATCATCATCATCATCACTATTATCACCATCATCAGCACTTAAACCTGTATCAGCATCATTTCTTTGAGTAAAAGCATACTTATTTCCTCTATTGTCATCATCGTCGTCGTCATTGTCGTTGTCGTCATCATCATCATCATCACTATTATCACCATTATTTGCATCATTGTCTTCATTATGAATTCCATCAATATGATCATCTTGATTGAAGCTAGTTGTGGACCTGCGCACCTCTCCTCCTATTGCGATGTTACCGGTGTCTTCATTATCAATTCCATCAATATGATCATCTAGATGAAAGCTAGTTCTAAACCTACGCACCTCTCCGAGCATTCCCATGTCGCATGGGTCACCTCCATTACTACTCGTAACCTCTTCTGATAACACTTGTTCAACATTGATTCCATATTCGCGAGCACTTGTAGCAATTTGAGGATTGTGGTTACCTTCATCATCATCAAGGTGTAGTGGACGAACCCATTGCGAGAGTTTATTCTCATTCACTTCTCCTGGTTCCACTAAAATGTCTAAAAGATCCAAATATTCTGTTTCTGCAACCTTATCATCTACAGCCTCCATGTCTCTTATTT
Organism: Litchi chinensis; assembly: GCA_019925255.1. NCBI lineage: Eukaryota > Viridiplantae > Streptophyta > Magnoliopsida > Sapindales > Sapindaceae > Litchi > Litchi chinensis. The sequence continues at coordinate 16,698,552 of CM034473.1, read as the reverse complement.
TAAGCTTCATATTATAGTGGCAAAACACAAGTTTTTGTAGTTTCTCATATGCAAGACGATTCCGCTGCTTTGTATGAAGGAGTGAAAAGGTACTCCAATTTCTCTTACATGCTGAAGATGAGGTGGTTTGAGATAAAATTTGCATAGCAAGTTTCCTAAATGTAGGAGTGTCATTTCCATACATAAACAATCATTCAGCTGCAATACAAATGTCATAGTGTAAGAAATAAATAAAGTAAAGTAATAGATGTAAGATCATAGTAAGTTTTATGTGAAATAAAAAACATACTAAGTGTCATAGTAGTTCTTGCAGCAATCGCGATGACCAAATCCTTTCTTTGCATCTCTAAAATATGTGAGCTATGTACAAAGAAAGTTTATCTCAAACAACTAATATAGTGCAAACATTTAATTAAAATAAATTCTCATTAAACAATTTACCTCATTTCCAAATTGAGCTATTCCATTAGAGTTTGAATCTAGCCTTGCAAATACTTCATGAACTGCACTTATAAGTTCTGTATTCACACCAACGCCTTCTTTGTATTGGTACCTTGGATTAAGGTAGTAGGCTTCAAGTGAAGAAAATATATAAATACAATTATTAGCAAGATAAATTAAAAAAAAAAAAAAAGAGATATCATAAAATTAATACTTAAAATATTATACCTGCCGCATGAAGTGGATGACTAAGTGTTTTATCATAATAATCATTGATAATTTGAAGAACCCATTGTATTGCTCTTTGTTGTTGAATGGAATTTTTCATGATATGAATGAATTCGTATACAAGTGGCGTCGTTGGAACAATTTCTGTATCAACTAACCGAAGGACTTTGTATAGCGGCTCATAAATAGCTACCACATGTGCAACTTGACTCCAAAATCGATATTCAAGGACTTGTTGCTCCATCTTCCTTCCCAATGGTGTAGTACTCAATCGATTTTCAGTCCACACATCACTAGTAAACAATTGCTTAAGGCTGGACTTCTTTTTCAAAAGGCTGTTTAGGCAGAGATAATTTATGGCAAATCGAGTTGCTCCAGGGCAAACTATTTCTCCTCCACAAAATTCTCTCATTTTAGCTAGTAACCACCCATGATTGTAGATGTAATTGGTAAGCACTCTAGCTTGTATAATAATGTTTGCCACATTATCTTTCTTCTCAATATCTTCAAACATCAAGTCAATACAATGTGCAACACAAGGAATCCAATAAATATTGAATTTCTCCATCATTCTTTTTCCAGCTTTAACAAATGCAGAGCCATTATCGGTGACAATTTGAACCACATTTTGTTTGCCCACCTCATTTACAACTTCCTTCAACAGATCATAGATATATTTGTGATCCTTGATCTTGTTTGATGCATCTATAGATTTAAGAAACACTGTGGAACCCTTTGAGTACACTATGAAATTGATAATACTGAGTCTTGTTGGTTCGGTCCAACCATCTGTCATTATAGTGCACCCATAAGTACACCATTTTTCTCTTTGAGTGGCCACATATTCTTTCATATCATTGAGTTCCATTTCCAAGTACTTGTTCTTGATCTCATATGGTGATGACAATTCAATTCCATTTCCTATTGATTGTGCACCCAACATCATATTCGTAAAATGATATGACGATGCCTTGTTGGGAGCCACATTATCATAAATAAAGAACTTGCTAACCAATCGGCCCATGGTTTCCTTTATATTACTCCCTTTGAACATGCTTTTGATACTTCGTTGCTTTGATCCTGTTGATTTGTATAATGAAGGTGCAATTGGAGCTTCTGGAATTGATGGTCTCATACTTTGTGTTTAGCGTAGTTGTGCTGATTGTTCACCTCTTCCAGCTTCTGATGTACTACCCCTTCTTTTATTGCTTCCAAAAAATAGTGTTTTTTGTTGTCGTTGCCACTCACTTTCTTTTGAAGCTCTTACAGCATCTTGATAAGCTTCCCTCTCTTCGATATTCATGTCTATTGGATACATATATAGATCATCCTCATCATTGTCGTCATTACCATCAAACAGTCCTCGATTACCACCCAATTGTCCTCGCAGTTCAGTTATGATATTTTCCATCGCAGCTGATTTCTTTTTCTTGGCTACATCTTTTCTTTGTATCTATTCCAACATCTTAGTTTTTACTTCTGATGGAACATTTGGACATTTTCTTGAATTTTTCCGTGGATTTGTATGTGATAAATGAAATTTAAAGCGTGTGATACCTCCACTTTTCATGATTAAACCACAAAAGCTGCATTGAGTTCCATTTTTGTTTCCTTCCACTGGAAAACAATACTTCCATACAGGATCTTTTGGGCTACCGCTAACATCTCTACCAGCATTTCTATTATTCATAGCTAAAATTAAAAAAGTATATGTGAATATAAGAAAGTATCTAAAAAGAAAATAAATAAAAAAATTGCATATTAATAAATAAATTGAAAGTAAATAAAGTACAATACAAAATTATAGATAAATAAATAATTAAAAAAACAAAGTTAAAAAAAAAAAAAAAAAACCTACAATAACAAAAATAAAAAATCACAATGCACATATACTCCACACATGAATCATCAAATGAAATCAATATATACATATATAGATAAACCATTTATTAATAACAAAATACCAAAAATTTCAAGGCCCCACATGGAATCACTAGACAAAAATTCTTCAATCTCCTCTCCACACAAACGCAAGACAAGTATACAATATAATCACTCTCTTCTTCAAGTGTAGTGTAAGCCAAGCCAACAACTCCATTTTACAGTAAATTCTATTTTTTTTTCCTTTTTTTTTTTTCTTTCTATAATTTAGACAAGTTTGTTTTTACTAATTTTAAATTCATTTGTAAATTATACATCTAAATGAAATACATAAATTTTTCTTTTCTCTTATTCTTGAAATAATACATAATTAATATTAGTTGACATAAAAATTTCATATACATACAACTTATCTTTAAATTATACGTTAAATATAATAATTAATATATCCTTCATTATATTATTTTACAATGTACATAATGATATATATATATATATATATATATATAGTTATAAACATTAATTTACTAAATTTGAAAGTAAAAAATTATGTGGTTTCAAAGATTTATATATAGGATAAAAGAAGTATGCAAGTCCTTGACATTAATATAATAATAATTAAAAGACTAATTATTTAAATATATCACCAACAACAATATAACTTCTATATAAATTAAAAAAAAAAAAAAACAATGAAATTACCTCAATATTAGATTTTGCATTTGGTTGTAACAAGTTGCTAAGTGGGTAGAAGCAAAATCCTCCAAATTACCTTTAACCAAAACACAACAATAATCAAATTATTAAAAAAACTAATTACTCAATATAATTTCAATGAACAAGTAACTTTTGATGAATTTAAGGGGAAAAAAAACCTTCAAATTACGTTTTGTGCTTTGGTTGTCACTTGTAAATAAGTTTGTTATATGTATTTTCTGGATACACTAAATGGGCTGGTAAAAGTCCAGCTTAGGCCCAGTAGGAGGCCCAATAAAGTCAACCCAAATGCAAAGGCCATCAGACGAGGTCCAGATATCAATTTCAGGCCCTGTGGGCTCTCCAGTTCAGCCCAGCGATCTCACCAGCTCACAGCATGAGGTCGTCTCACAGCCAGGTCGCAGCTCGTTCCACCATTCACGATAAGCACAGCTCGCTGTTTGCTTCTCAACGAGCTCCAGCTCGAGGTCGCCATAAACGGTAATTCTACCAGAAGCGTAATTAATGCAATATCATCCAGAACAGACAGTTACCTAATCAAATAATGATTCTCTCTCCAGATATGGAAGTTTATCCAAATTCAAATTCAAGTCAACCTTATCTCGGATTTTGAGGAGCAGTTTCCTGATTTTATTCAAACAGATTAGGAAGTGTAATTAATTCATGATTCTCTTCATATTTCGTTATTTCCTGAATTGTAACGGTACTTCCCCTATAAATAGGGGTTAAAATCATTGTAAACGATATACTGAATATTATACTATCACCCTGCAGAAATTAAGAGAGACAGCCGTGGACGTAGACACACTTGCTGAACCACGTTAAAAATCCTATGCATTCCTTGTTTGATTCTTGGTTCTTTATTGCCTTATCCTTGTTTTCTGTGTTTTCTCACATTGATTGCAGGTATTGGGCATTGATTACCCGTCAACTGAATTTTAACGTCGACATTTTGGCGCTAGAAGGAGGGCCCAAACTGTAATCTTTTTCATCCTAATTCATCGATTTCTGATATGGCAAAGACCAAATCAAACAGGTATCTTGGAGATGATGACCAGGCGGAGAGCCACATGAATCAATCCCAACAGAACGTGCAGCCTATGCAGGACGCACCCATGCATGTAGCAGGAACGTCCCATGGCTTGGCAATTGGCACCGCAACAGGCATCCCTCCTTTGCCTCATCGTCAACTGGTTCCAATTGCCCCATTAGCCGAAGGGCAGAATGTGCTGATTCAGAGGCAAGAAGCGCTGGAGAACACGGTCAAACAGCTCACAAAGGCCGTCAACATGTTGGTGCAGACACAGGTTCAGAACATACCTAGGGTCGAGGTTCAGGCACCAAGGCGTGTGCCCTAGCAGCATGAAGCAATGAAGGCGTCTGAAAGGCCAGCAAGGGAAATCCCACGACCTGCCGGTTCGGTTCGTTCCTCCAACGCGCGTTCTAGAGATGGACGCCATGTCCGTGAAGAAAGGGAGGTCGCACGCCCCACTAGCCTGGTGGTAAGGTTGAGCCAAGATGGAAACCGGCGGGTAGAGGTTGGGCACGATAGAGCCAGAGCTGCAGCTCGGCGAGTTGATGATGAATAGAGACAAGCAAGATCCCATCAGCCTGAGGGTCTGTTCAAAGAGGACGAGAGGTATGACCCAGAGCACCCTGCCCCGAGTCATGACCACAGGATGAGATATGAGCTTCGAGACCCACAAGTAGAGGAGCTTCTTCAGAGGGTCCAGCAGCTAGAAGCGCAACCTGGAGCCCCTGAGCAGCGTGGGTACTATGGGGAAAGGACTCCCTTTACAAGGGAGATTGAGACACAACCTCTCCCTCCGAGTTTCAAGATGTCAAGCATTCAGCAGTACAACGGGGACAGTGACCCTTATGACCATCTCGACGCCTTTAACGTTCAGATGGACCTACAGACAGGAAATCTGATGGTAAAGTGTCATGTATTCCCAACTACCTTGAGGGATATTCCGAGGACGTGGTTTAAAAGTCTCCCAGTTCGCAGCATAGGCAGTTGGGAAGAATGCCAGCAGAAGTTCGTTGGCCAGTACATGGCATTAAGAAGGCAGCTCGCTCCATCCTGTCACCTAACTACAATCTTCTAGCGTCAGGGTGAGTCATTGAAGGAATACATCACCAGGTTTAGACGTAAGGTTGCAAATGTCGAGAATCCGTCAGATGAAAGTATACTAACAGCGATCTCAGCCGGATTGCGCAAGGATGGAAAATTGTACGAAAGTATTTACAAATCCCCAGTGAAGGATCTGAGAGAGTTCTACGAGCGAGCTGCGAAGGAGATTAGGTGGGAAGAGACCTTCGGCCCGAAGAAGCAAAATCAGAAGAATGAAGCGGGCAGTTCCAGCCAACTAAAGAGGAGAAACACTGGCAGGAACGAAAGAAGGTAGAAACAGTGGCTCAAGTAATCAAATTGCTAAAAAGGCAAGGAGAGAGCTAAGGAATGAGCGACCTCAGCGTCAAGGTCGCTATGAGCATTACAGCATCCTGTCAGACTCACAAGACAGGATCTTTACAGCAGAGAAGAACAGATAGGACTTTGGAAAGCCCTATCCTTTGAGAGCCCCTGTTCATCAAAAAGATAGAAGCAAGTTTTGTGTCTATCATAATGAGGTCGGGCACAATACTTCGGATTGTTGGGCGTTGAAGAACGTCATTGAAAAATTGATTAGGAGAGGTCGCTTGAGATTTTATGTGGAACGACCTACAGGGTCGCGACCTCAACAGGAACGACCTCACCAATAACAGCAAACACATCAGCAACAGCCCCAACGAGATTCTGAGCCCAAGCATGAGCCGGCAGTAAGAACCATTTTTACCATTCATGGTGGCCCTCATATTGCAGGTGCTTCTAACAGGTCACATGAAAAATACGTCAGAGAGGCGAATCATACCTTTCAGCTCAATGGGTCGGATGTATCGTCAAAAAGAGCAAAAACGACCTCGGATGAGATCGTGTTCACTGATGAAGATGCTAGAGGTGTGATCTGGTCTCATAATGATGCGCTGGTTATACGAGCTAAAATCAGCAATATGGAAGTTAGGTGCATCATGATTGATACTAGGAGCTTGGTGAACGTGATGTATAGGAGCTGTTTTGATCAGATGGGGCTGTAGAGCAGAACAAATGAGACCGTCCCCAGAACCTTTATATGGTTTCACTGGAGATGCTGTAGTACTAGTGGGCCAGATTAAGCTGCCATTGACTCTTGGGGAGGCAGGTCGTCAGGCAACAACTCTGACAGATTTTTTGATAATTGACTGCCCGTCAGCCTATAATGTGGTCCTGGGAGACCTATCATGAACGAGTTGGATGTGGTTACTTCGACCAGAACTCTAACAGTTAAGTTCCCGACTCCTAATGGCATCGGATGTGTTCGAGGAGAGCAGCACTTAGCTCAACACTGCTATGAAGATGCAGTAAAAATGTGTGTGCGAGGAAAGAAGGTGAACGTGGTCTCAATGGGCGAGCCACGAGCTATGACTGAAAAAGGAGTTAGTCACGGCCTGGACCCGCATGAAGTAGATGCAGACCGAGCTACAGGGCCAGTTGAAGAGTTGGAAAATGTACAAGTCAGCGAGACAGATCCAGACAGGTGCTTAAAGTTGGGAAGAGGGTTAGCTCCAGAACTGAGAACCCAGCTCACTGACTTCTTGAAGGCGAACTTGGATGTATTTTCTGGATACACTAAATGGGCTGGTAAAAGTCCAGCTTAGGCCCAGTAGGAGGCCCAATAAAGTCAACTCAAATGCAAAGGCCATCAGACGAGGTCCAGATATCAATTTCAGGCCCTGTGGGCTCTCCAGTTCGGCCCAGCAATCTCACTAGCTTGTAGCATGAGCTCGTCTCACAGCCAGGTCGCAGCTCGTTCCACCATTCACGACAAGCACAGCTTGCTGTTTGCTTCTCAACGAGCTCCAGCTCGAGGTCGCCATAAACGACAGTTCGACCAAAAGCGTAATTAATGCAATATCTTCCAGAACAGGCAGTTACCTAATCAAACAATGATTCTCTCTCCAGATATGGAAGTTTATTCAAATTCAAATTCAAGTCAACCTTATCTCGAATTTTGAGGAGCAGTTTCCTGATTTTATTCAAACAGATTAGGAAGTGTAATTAATTCATTATTCTCTTCCTATTTCGTTATTTCCTGAATTGTAACGGTACTTCCCCTATAAATAGGGGTTAAAATCATTGTAAACGATATACTGAATATTATATTGTCACTCTGCAAAAATTAAGAGAGACAGCCGTAGACGTAGGCACACTTACTGAACCACGTTAAAAATCCTGTGCATTCCCTGTTTGATTCCTGATTCTTTATTGTCTTATCTTTATTTTCTGTGTTTTCTCACATTGATTGCAGGTATTGGGCATTGATTACCCGTCGACTGAATTTCAACGTCGACAAAATTCCTCAAAAATTAGCTTGTAATTTGAAGTTTTGAATAAATAGATGACGAGAATAGCACTTGAAAATGGAAATGAAAACATAGCAAGGGCTCGGGAGTTTTTGTTTTTAAAATAGAATAGCAATAATGACATATTTAACTATTAAAATATAATAGCAATTATGAGATGTTTGAGCTTGACTACAAAATAGAATATAATAATGAGATTTCTCACATGGGTTGAAAACTTATTTTATTTATTTGATAAAAGCTTAACAAATTCTTATTTGAAGACTTAAATTTCACTTTTATTATATGAAAATTTAACTGATACTTTCAGGATATTTTACGGATATTTTACGGATATTTTTGAAATTTCCTCGATATTTTGTAAAATTTATACTATAAGCTCACGGAAATGATATTTTACGGAAATATCACGGATATTTCCGGATATTTCTAGGATAATTTAACGAATAGAAGATTACACCCCCTATCGATATCGATACCTTTGATTTACGGAAATATCGGTGAAAATATCACAGAAATCACGAATATTTTAAATTATGCATGGAATGCTATTGTTTCGGGGTTTCTACATAATGGAGACGTAGCGTGTGCTATTGATTGTTTTGACCGAATGCCTGAGTGGGATTGTGCTTTGTTAAGTGTGCTTGTTTCTGGTCTTATTGGAAATGGTGAGTTGGATGAGACAGCAAGGGTTTTGGTTAAGTTTGGGAAGAAGTTTGATGGTAGAGATGATTTGGTACACGCTTATAATACTTTGATTGAAGGAGTAAATGTGAGATTTAAGAGAAATATTGTATCATGGAATTCTATGATCATGTGCTATGTGAAGGTACGAGATATTGTTTCTGCCGGGGAACTCTTTGACCAGATGATGGAACGGGATACTATTTCGTGGATCACTATCATTAGCGGTTACATTCATGTATTGAATATGAACGAAGCTTCGAATCATTTTGGTAAAATGCCAAATCCAGATACATTTTCAGGGAATGCAATGATCACAGAGTATGCCCAGATGGGTAATTTAGAACTTGCTCTTGATTTTTTGAAAGGACGCCGCAAAAGAACTTGGTCTCATGGAATTCTGTGATGGCAGGATGTGAGAAAAATAATGACCATAGAAGAGCAATTAAACTCTTCACTGAGATGCAAGTTGAAGGAGAAAAACCTGACCAACACACATTATCTTCAGCTCTCAGTGTGTCTACTGGAATTGTAGATCTGTACCTAGGTATGCAAATTCATCAGCTGATCACTAAAACAGTTATTCCAGATTTGCCGATAAACAATGCCCTTATTACCGTGTATTCAAGATGTGGAGCAATTACCGAGGCACAGAGTATTTTCGATGAGATGAAACAGTCGAAAAATGTAATCTCTTGGAACGCAATGATTGGAGGATATTCATCTCATGGTTTTGAAGCAGAGGCTTTAGATCTTTTTAAATTGATGAAGAGCTTCAAGGTGGTGCCTATACACATATAACATTTATTTCAGTTTTGAGTGCTTGTGCTCATGCAGGATTAGTTGAAGAGTGTAACACCCTAATTTGACATAAAAACCAATGTAAAGAATCAACCACTTAAATCTTTAAAACTTAAATATAATTAAAGAATAATTCCATAAAGTATTTAATTTAATAACATAAACATGTCTCAATATCTTAATAAAACTCTTAAACAACTCATCTACGATCATTCAAAATCAATCTTTATATTTAAGTCCTAATAAATGAAACAAACTTAAATGGTTCTTTAATAATAGCAAGAGATATAACTACAATAATATAATTGAAATCCTCCTTCAAGCGATACAAATAATTCAAGGTTGTCCCTCAAGACAAATAAAGTTTACTAATCTATAAAATAGTAAAGATGAGGAGTAAACCGTCAACTTAATAAGTAAATTTCACGTGACATTTAAAAATTGTAAAACACTTATAACATTTTCAGTAAATAAACCATATAAAATAAAATACTATTATAACTGTAAACATTTAATATTAACATTTATTGAACAACAACCAGTAGTTCATGTCATGTAATACCTGCAGTAACAGTAATGGTATGTCACAATTACCCGTGTGACTTAGTATAGTATATCATATTTACTTTTGTGACTCAATAATGGTAGGTCACATTTACCGATGTGATTCAATAATGGTAGTTGTGCACACAATAACCCAGTTGAAACAATGATAACGGTAGCGGAACTACAGACAATGAATCAAAACATTTTCACTACAAGTATAATATATTTCACACTTTCAAATGCAAATGAATATTTTTGATAAAAAATATCATACTTTTCAAATAAGAAGACAATAATTTTAATATAATTGAATATTTTATAAAGACATATATCTGAAGATGCAAAATCATTTAATTAGAATATAATGAAAAGTAACGTTGAAAAACCCAAATTTAGTTAAAACATAACTTCGATGTATTTTTTGTAGTAGAATTTTCAAAATTCATTTGTCGAAAACATTTTTAAAAAACAATAATTAAAGTATAAAATATGTTTTGTTTAAGATAAAATAAAAATAATTAAAGTAGAAGACATTGAATTATAAAGGCTAAATTTATTATTCGAAAGCAATATAACACGTGCTATAAAAAATTTACTTATCTCTTTCATTTATCTCAATAGAGAAAAGAACTTTACGAATTCATCTTGCTTATCAACTTAAAATCACATCACGAAACTCATTAATATAAATTTATAGAAAATTGTAACTTACTAAATTAATCTAATTTCAAATACTATTAAAATTCACTATTGTCAACACTGTCTCCATTTATACAGTCCATTTTCTCCATTTTTAATAAATTGTATATAAAATCAATAGTCCCAAAAATGTATATATATGTTCTAAAGACCCATAATAAATACCATAAAAATTTCCAGGCTAATGCCTATGTTAACCTCTTATTTTAACCTTATGGAGAATGTGATAAAAAATTCATAATAGAGTTCGACCAAAATGACCGAATTTTTAAAATTAAACTGCTTTATGAAAATCCTTGAAATTTTAACGGCTTAAAGAAGACTCATAATGATTCATATGAAAATTTAATGAGACCAAAATAATATCAATTACATGTCCAACAATTTCAAGATTCAACCTAGTTTAGTGCTGTCCAAGTTTGTAATTTTATTAAGTCAGAGGTAAACAAAAATTTTTAATTAATTACGAACTTATCATTTGAACCATGAAATTTTCCAGACTATAACCTAACATCTTGAGGATCATTCATGCTAAATTTCATAATTTTATACTTTCATTTGCTTATGCAAACAATTAAATAAAATTGATAGGTCTATTAGGAAACAAAATGATCCTGTAGCTTCTATTTCTTCTTAAAATTCTATAAAATTTTATTCTTATTTTCAAATGACTCCAAACATAACAATAAGTCCATCATACCAAAAGGTTTCCAATATTAATAGAGAAAAAAAAATGAAGAAAGATAGAAAACTTATATGATTCACAATCAACCTTAATCTTTAATCTTGCTATGATTGAGAGTTTTAATTTGTTAATAGAGAAGACAATTTTTTGAATGATATATGTATGTTTTCAAGGCAAAGAAGTGGCTGCTGAGAATATAGAAAAATAATATATATATATATATATATATGTATAATATTTGCCAATTTTGTTTTTCCTTCAATCCCTCCTTTAAATTGACAGGAAAAATATATATCTTTTCATCAATTACTCCCTAATTGACAGCCCAAAAATTTAGTTAATTAATTGCTGAAAATTTTTTGAAACTTTCCATTACAAAGAGGATTGTGAACACTTCAAATCAATGGTCAATGAATATGGCATTGTGCCAAGGATTGTACACTATTCCTCCCTTGTGGACATACTTGGCAGGCATGGGCAAGTTAAGGAGGCCATGGATTTAATCACAAGCATGCCATTTGAGCCAGATAAGGCTGTGTGGGGTGCAATACTGGGTGCATGCAGGGTGCATAACAACGTAGAGTCGGCTCGAGTTGCAGCTGAAGCATTGTTGAAGCTAGAACCAGAAAGTTCAACCCCATATGTGTTGCTATATAATATGTATGCTGATGTGGGACGATGGGACAAAGCATCAGAAGTGAGAATGATGATGAAGAGTAACAAGATCAAGAAACCAGTGGGGTATAGTTGGGTAGATTCCTCTCATGGTTGATAATCAATTGTTAATATCTTTAGTGATTTTGTTATTAGATCAACTGGTACAATGCCCTAAAATTAATATTAACTGTTACAATGCTCTAAAGTACTTAAAGTTTAAAATATGATTGTTTATATAGGTTCCTCAACAGGAGATTGTTGAAGCCTGTAATCAGATTAGTGAATAAACTTTATCAATTATATTATTTGTTTTTTCTTTTGGAAATTTGGCTGTTTGACACTACAATATTTGATGTTATAGTATAATTTCTGGTTAATGCAAGGCCCCCTTTTGTCAGAGATTGAACTTTTCAAAACTAACAGTGATAGGGTAGATCTCCTAAAAGTGGTGCTAAAGCTTGCATGGACCAATCCTGTTGTAAATACTGAACCTCATCCTCCATGAAAAGCAAAATTTATTGCTGTTCAAATTGTCTGCAAGCTTGATCAGAGCTTAACAACTGAAAGTGTTTTAGGAGTGTTGGATTTGGCTCTTCTTGATGAATCTGAACAAGTCAGAATTGAAGCTGTTACGTCTTTATCAGTGATTTTCTTGTGGTCTGGTCTTGGTTTGCTACCGCATATCTTCTAGAGGCTGGAGTAAGTGTCTATTGGACTTTGTTTGTTCCTTTGCTTTTGATATCTTATATATGAATTGTATGTCCGTTTGGTTCTTCAGTCTTTTGTGAGTGCAAGAATATTTTTTCGGTCATTCTTCTATTACATAAATTTACCAATTCAAGAACTTCTAACTTAATTATTATGTATCATCATTTTCATTTCCTTTCCAACTTTGCAGGTTCTTGGGATAAGATAAGCATGAAAACGTTAAGAAACTAATTCCCTCTTCTCTTGGGCTTTTGGCATGCCTTCATGGATCTTGTAGAGATGTTGAACATTTGGATAAAAGTTCCTGCAAATTATTTTTGACCAGTGAAAATGAAAAACGAAAAACCAGACAGCAGATTATTTATTACAGGGTTTCTGGTGTTCAAAGTGTCACATAACCGTTGTACACAATCAAGAATTTTCTCCAAAAATCATTAATCTGTCTGATATTGAGAGCATGGACACTGGTTTCAGCTGTAATTTCATCTATCTGCTGCCTATGTATTTTAATCTTCTTTATGATGAGTCTTCAGAAGAGGTTCAACTTGCCTGTGTGGGAGTTATTCGGCGGATCCTTGTACATGGGACTGGAGATGTTTTGCTTAAAACAAAATCTGAATGTATTAAATGCATTGAATATCTACTCCTTAACAGAAGGAAGGCTATAAGAGAAGCATTCTGCACTCAGATTAGTTCATTCCTTCAGGATACTATCTTGTACTGTTTATTTTTGGATGGAAATGCTTCTACTAAAAAAGTAACGAACGAAAGTTTTTGGAGATAATAAAACATGCCTTGGCAACAGCCGATGATCCCCAGATCCTTGAGACTCGTTTGGGATCCACAGCAGAAGTTATGATGGCGGTTGTTGTACGCAGTCGGCTTTTCTTGTTTTCTTAATCTTGCTGGTTGAGCGGCTTGATATTCCTCACATGACAGTGAGAATGAGTGCATCGAGGTTAATACACAAATCTTGCTGTTTTCATCTTAAAGGAGGATTTGAAGTACCAATTTCTAAGGCTATTCCGAAAATGGCCAGAGAGTTTGCAGAGGCTGTTATTGGTGTTGGAAACTGAACAGTTTGTCAAGAAAATGCTTCCTGTTGTTCTTCCAAAGCTTTGTGGTGTCCCAGCAGAATAATGATCAAGCAGTTGACATCTTATATGAGTTGGCCAAGTGCTTAAACACTGACATGGTGCCTTTGATAGTAAACTGGCTACCCTAAGTGCTTGCTTTTGCCCTCCATCAATCAGAGGAGCAAGATTTACTATCAGGGTTGAACTTTTACTGTGCTCATACATCCGGTGGGAGGACGATTCATATACGTGAGGAAGAAAATCCCACAAAATTGTGAGCATGGAGTGTCGAACCTCCTCTTCAAGTAAGAATGGGTGTACAGCGCTAACGTTGGCCACTACGCTGCTACAGCTTTTGACTATAGGTCGTAACTTTACTAATCTAACAAGTATCGTTCCAGATAAAGCCAAACAACCAAAGATTTTATGCCGGTGATCATTTTAAGTGTTAATTATGTTTAAAGAATAAATTGAAAGAGAAATACTAGAACTTGTTAAAAGGTAATTATTAGTAATTTCTTTTGCATGATATCGTTGTGAATCTATACAATGGCTCACATGAACATATGTATACCAATATGAAGTATCCAAAGAAGATGTTGACATTGTAATGTTAGAATACCGCATGCGTATTTAAGTAACAAATTCACGCCAATGCATACAAATATAAATACAATCTTTTTTGTATCCATGATTGCTTTGCTTTCCCAATGTTTTAAATTATTAGCATGTGACAAGAATATAATTAACCAAATTGGGAAACTCTTAGCTAATGAATGCTTCCGACTAATTCGAATACGTTTCAAATGTCATACACGTAAATAAAATGGAAATTTCCCAATTAATTGCACACAAATAGGATAACTTAGTAAATTTTTAGGAAAGTTTCATTACTTGCAGAGTAAATAAAATTTATCCTGCCACAACTTCCTTTTAATTGGTGAACATTATTGATCAAATTTTAAAATTTTACTCCTTATGGTTCTTACAAATACATCAAATAATACACCGATAAGTGGTAAAACAGCGGAAATTATACTTAAATGAATATTTGAAACATAAATAGAGAATAGAAATTGGAACATATTTGACTCTAGTCACTACTACTATGGCAACATCAGTTTCATTAATATACATAGATTATTTGAAAAACAAAGTGAGGATAATCAAGGGTTTGTAACACCCTCATGTTGTTAAAATGATGGTCCAGTATTCCTAAAATTGACAAGCAACAAAACCTCAATGAGCATGCATATACAAGATAAATATGTAAGTGTACTATTTTATAACATTTTTCTAAAAAAACACACACACATAATAAGAAGACATTGGCAGAAATCACTCTTTAACGACTAGTAAGAAAAAAAAAAATCTTCACAAACAAAGCTTTAAGTTAATCTTATAAGAGAACAGACAGACCCTTTTTAAAATAAAAAAATAATAATAAAAATAAAATTGATTTTTTAAATTGTAAAATTTAATAAGATTTAAAATGTGCAGAAAGTAATAATCTCGTTCCACAACCGAAATTTATATAGGATACATAATTTCATTTTCATATAAATTAATTAAAAACAAGTACACATCAATCATAGTTCACATTCTTTTATTACCGTTCCCTAATCCCTCGTGAAAAACACACCGTGATATTTCTGTACTCTCATGGTGGTAAACTATATTAATCAATTAATATAAAAACTTTCCTAATTATGCGAAAGAGGGTGCAAAAAGAAGATAATGAGAATCAAATCATGATATTGAAATCTTGAAAACCTATTCCATCTTGGAGAGCGAAAAGAATAATGATGAGGATGGAAGTAACAAATTGAATCTTATAAGGCGTCTCATCGGTGTCCCTCTCAAAGCAAGCAACCTATAGACATACCCTTCAAATTTCAAACTCTCTCCTGTAAACGACTTCCCATACGGTTGATGGTGACGTTGATGTTGACCTCACGTATCCACCACCAAAGCCAACGTGACGCCTGTCTCTGTCACTGTTAAGGTTTTCAATGGAACACCCACCACCATATACAACTACCAGAACTCGCTCTGTTCCTCCGGAAACTGAAGCAGTCCGGCGACCTTATCCTAAAAGGACTTGCCGTCCTCGGCGGTCCGAACCCTGTGGCTATGAATATGAGTGTGCACGAAAACAACTGTCTGACTTCAATGAGTCTTTGCCCAGAAGACCCTTAACTTGCGCTAAATACGAGTGGGCAAATCTCGTGCTTGATATACAGGAAAAATCTGGTTCTGGCTTGAGTCGTGGTAGTGGTGGTGAAACTGATAATGTGGATCCTATCTGTCATGAGAAAAACCCCACTTTGCTTCCGAAAAGATATCATCTGGGTCTGCATGGAATTGAGGAAAATGGAGTGTCTTGTTATGAACAAGAAAAGGAACCTGTTTTGGACTCAAATGAAGAGATAAGACGAACAATCCAGTCCATGGATTGTGTTACCACCACAAACCCATCTTCAGCCAGTTTAAAGGACTATTTTAGTATGATATACAGCGATGTTGGAGTCAATGATTTGAGATCAAGTGAGTGTCTTGACACTATTAATATGGGAGGTGTTGTGGAAAATTCTATGAGAGGTAGCGTTGTGGATAATGTGGATCCTCTCTGTTATAAGCAAAACCCCACTTTGCTTCCGAAAAGATATCATCTGGGTCTGCATGGAATTGAGGAAAATGGAGTGTCTTGTTATGAACAAGAAAAGGAACCTGTTTTGGACTCAAATGAAGAGATAAGACGAACAATCCAGTCCATGGATTGTGTTACCACCACAAACCCATCTTCAGCCAGTTTAAAGGACTATTTTAGTATGATATACAGCGATGTTGGAGTCAATGATTTGAGATCAAGTGAGTGTCTTGACACTATTAATATGGGAGGTGTTGTGGAAAATTCTATGAGAGGTAGCGTTGTGGATTCCATTATAGAAGTTGATCATGCTTGTAGAGATGATATGAGAGAGGGAAGGATGTTGGACCATCATGGTGGTTGTGATGGGTATTATCAAGATGGTGGATGTTCTATTCATAGGGTTCTAATGTCAGCAGAGGGTCTCAGGAAATGGAGATAGTGGAGAGCATTCGGGTTCTAGAGGTTTTGTTGTTGAGCATGGATTGGAAGTGAATGTGGATGAAGTGGGAGAAGATTATGGTTTTGAAAGAGAGGGTGGTTTGGGGTCATATGAAGAAGTTTTGTATGAGAGCAAAGAGATGTTGGAAGCTGAGGAGTTAGGCATTCAAGAGTTATCTAGCAATCGGATATCGTATGATGATGTTTATGTGGATGGACAATGCAGTGCGGAAGATTTGGAACAGTTATCAATTTTGAAAGAGCAAGAGCAGCCTCCTGATGAACTTGCCAAACCTGCTAGTTTTGATATAAAGAAGCGTTTGGGGGGCCCTGCACAAAGTATAAAGGAGCGTTTGGGGTACTCTAGCAGACCCTTAATTAAACGTTTCAATCGAAATATAAAGAAACGTCTCTCAAGATCTAATTTGGATGACTTTAATTATGGTGTTGTTGGAGATGATTTGTTAGATGTTGACATGAAGTGGTCGAATATGGAGGAGCCGCTTGAAGACTCTGAACGATTCAAGCAACTTGTACAGAATGCTTTTCTCAAGTTTGTAAAAGCCTTGTATGAGAACCCAGCTCAACAAAGTAAGTTCACTAAGCAAGGGGGAAGGACCACTTTATGGTGCAATGTTTGTGGCAGGTCCGTATTCTATTTATGTGTTTTGAAGTCTTAGATACCAAGAAATGATGCTATAGCTGACTTGTCAATTTAGATTTTCTTGTTGCAATTTAGTCTGTCTATGGTATGAGTTTTGGATTTTGCTACCCAAATATGGAAATACTGTAACATTGATGTAACCGTTTGTCTTAAATTTTGCATCCATGGGAGGTTGATGATCGATTGGAACATTTTTTAATGCAATGGGAGGGTAACTAGACTTTCCTACCATACAATTATTGCTAAGGAGTAAAATCAACTATATTGATGCTTCATATATATTATTGAAAATAATTTTAATATAAATTGTACTTAAATTTTAGAGTATGAAGATGGAGGGAGATGACTAAAGGAGTGGGAGCATCTCTTGCAAAATTTTGAATTGAAACAGAAAAGCTTGAAACTTCAGCTGCTTCTTATTCTTGGTAACACTTTTATATTAGGAGAATTGGATATAGAAGCATATTGCTCTAACAACACAAACAACTAGCTGAGCTAGGTGGATCAGACTATAGTTGAAGTATTGTCTTATCGCAGATTAGCAGTAAGATATCGACTGAATTTTGGTTGTTCGAACATGTATTTACTTGTGTGAATGATACCCTGTGCTGGTAGAAAAATTTAGTACTACTACTACTTCCATGTTTCTGTTGTTCAACCTGTTTGTCTTTTTCCTTGTTGCTAATGTTTGTTAGATTCTTGGAATAGTCGTAATATTTAAAAGTATCCCATGTGGCAATCGTGTTTGTTAAAGGGATGACAACGAGGGTTGGTCAAGACTGGATAGGGAACAAATGTTTTTGAAATTGTTTTTTTTTTTTTTATTTTTTTCAAGTTTGCGTACCTCCTATGCCCCCACTAAATGTGGCCTTACTACATGCATTGTTTTTTATTGTGATTGTCTCATTATGAATGATATTATTTTCATTGTACTTCACTATCCCCCTTAAGGTAGCACGCTAGTTATGAATGACATTATTTTCATATTGTCTAATAATGTCTTTGGTATAGCACTCTAGAATATTTTACTGAAATAAAAATATATATATATATTAGTCTAATAGATTACATTAACTCCTATAGCTAATCAAGTTTGGATAAATTTATCTATAGCATATTTGTATAATCTTATACATTTTGACATGAAAGGATATCTTGTAGTGTTATCTAATTAGTGTTTTGGAAACAGTGGTTTTTAATATTGAACAATATATAAACCTAAAATATGTTTTTTTTAGTGTATGTATTATTAATAAATATGATTCTACTGTTACTATTATGATGATTAAATATTGCTATTTTTATTGCATCTTTTACAATGTTGTTCAGCTTTATTGTGAGAAATTTTAAAAGGGAACTGTTACCAAATGCTTTATGAAGAATTCGGTAATAACTTTATTAGTCTTTTACTTGTTTCTCCTTAAGCAAATTTTTTGCTCTGCTACTGGTTTAGAGAGACATTATTTTGGGAAAAGCAATCCCCTAGAAATTGCTTAGTACATGCATCCGTTTGTAGTACCTATTTTTCCTTGGTTCCCTCTATTTTTCTTTCTTCTCCTCCTCAGTGTGACAGTTCCGATCTCTTAATGACTTTTGAAGCAAGACACTAATCTTCTTTGTCTCTCATAGCTAGGAAATATAATTTTAAGTGCACTTTTGAATTTTGTCCATGGCTGTTGATTTTTGTTTTAGTTTGCTTTCTTACTGATTGCTGGTTTTCCCCATGTTGTATCAGCAACTCCAAAGAGTTTACAAGCACACACAGCTTGCTGCAGCATGCCTTTATGTGTCGGGCAGCTGGGCTCAGAGCAGAGCACTTGGGGTTTCACAAAGCAGTTTGTGTGCTGACAGGATGGAATTATGAAGCAACCCCCAACGGCTCTTGGGTTTCGCAAACATTGTCCAATGCTGAAGCCTTGGCTGTGAAAGAGGACCTCATTATATGGCCTTCTGTTGTCTTTGTCCACAACAGTTCCTTAGTGAATGCTAATCCAGCGGAGCGGATGATTGTTAGTATTGGAAAGCTCAAGGCTGTTATTAAGGGTAAGTTACAGTTTAAAATAATGATCAGTCCCATTACTTTAATGATTTCAAATGCACTCTAATCACCATTGGATGGTATTTGATTACAATTTCTCTAGCAACTTAACCTGGAAAAAGTTAATGTTCTTTGAATCAGTTATTTCCCAAGTATTATTGAAGTATTTTTGTTATTCTACAAGAGTTTCATCACCCAAATTTTTGTTATTTCTGCATCATTTTAAGCACCAACAAATTTTCAAAACTCATATTATGTAATTGCAACTCTATCTTATTGATTTGTATGAAGATTTTGCAAGGAGGACAAGTTATCTAGTTTCCTTTGCTGGACAGTAAACCTGTCATTTGGCAGGTTTCACAAGAATGTCTATCCCAGATGTTAAGGATGATGCCGTTCTTGGTGTCTTGTGTTGATTTTCTTCCTTGTTAATTTTATTCTTCCTGTCAATGCGGTTTTAAATTTCAGGAATGGGATTTGATCGGGGAATGACCAAGATCTGTCGTGGTAAAGCTGCAAATCAAAGCATTATGGTGGTGAACTTCCACGGCACCCTTTCTGGATTGCAAGAAGCAGAGAAGCTTCACAAGCATTACGCTGAGAACAAACATGGGAGGTGTGAGTTCCAGCAAATTACTTCAAGGAGCAACTGCACCAGTGATGGATCACAAAACAAAGACAAGATTGAAAGTTTCTTATATGGCTACTTGGGTACCATAGAGGATCTGGATAAACTTGATTTCAAGACCAAGCAACAGTGTGTTGTGAAGAGTAAGAAGGAGATCCATGCCATTGCAGGGGCGCCCTTCCAGCACTAAGTACATGCTAGATTAGGCTATGTTTACAACTTCAATTTTTGGAATGTCTGTAAATAGTTATATAGTTCCCCTTTCTGGTTTTGTTGCAGTTCTAACTCATAGAGTCGATCAATTAAAACTGTGTTGTTTTTGTGCTCAGTGAAACAATTATAGCTTTAACACTTTTGTTCATCAGTGATAGGAGGAAGGGGAACAAATTTACACCAAGGAATGTGACTTGTCACTGTTGTCAAATTGAAATGGAACTATGTTGAATATTGATCAGTGCCAGTTGTTGCATTTGAATTTAACTTGAAGCATTTAGTATTGTTGTACTTCCACAGTAGTGAACCAAGCTTTTTCTCTGTTTTCAATTAATGCAAATAATATTCAGGCAACTCACTGACTTAGTGGACAAAGCTTAGATGACAGCAGTATTGAATTGTATAATTAACTATAATTAACTATCATCTTTTACCATCGGTAAACCCAAGCAGTAGACCCTCTTGCATCACTTCAAATAACATGCTTCACTTTAGTTTTTTCAAGATCATCTTTAGGAAGTTCAGCAATCTCGGAATTGGAATTGACCGATTGAATAGGCTCAACCAAGAGAGGGAGCCTCCCTTGTAACTACAAGTTCAACTCAAAACCTACCTATATTAAGAGTGATCCTGTTGGTTGGTGACATTATCACGTTCATGTCTCACAAAGAAAACCACATCAGTTACTGAGAGCATATGCTAAGAATAACCCCATAATTATATATTAAAAGATACACACTCAATTTTAAATATTCACTATTGGCGCTACAAGTTCCTTAACAATTATAACATATCATTCTCGATCATAACAATTATCCTTCCTCTACAGGGAACCATAAGTTCAGCCACATCAACGTATGAGTCAGAAACTGACAGACTTGCACATGATCAGCTGTGTAACTTGGAGAAGCAGAACAGATGACTTACACAAAATATTCAATCAATCCCCACTTGCACATCCTCTACATCCGCAATGCACGCACTCAACATCTTTCGCTTCCCTCAGCTGCTTGGGGACTCTGCAGACACAAGTTGTGCCAAAGTTGTGATCCCGTGGCTGTATGCATTGTAGGCAGCAAAGGCGTTCATATCCTGACTGCATTTTAAACAAAAGTGCATCAGTGGGAAATATTGTAGAATTATAATGGATTAAGAATGCTGAACTCAAATTATTATAACTTAACAAAGCCTGAAGAGTTTGAAATATTTCCATTTAATGTATGCACAAATCACTGAGGAAGAAACAAAGCAAATTTTCCAAAATCATTAACATAGGCTGTTGTAGAGTTTTCAATCAAATCATTGACATAGGCTGTTGTAGAGTTTTCAATCAAATATTAGCTAATGCACAGGTCTCTTGAAAGGTCAAAAGTACTAGCAATGTGAGTTTGTGCAAAAGAAAACTTGTCAAGATAACAGATGTGATGCTCCTTTAGTTTTAGGATTCAACATTGTTTCAATCACTTGTCCGATTGAAATGCTTAACAGTAAAAAGTTTGCACAAATACTGCATTAACAAAAGTCCTACACATAATGAATTGCAACACCAAACCTTTTTCCACTTTGCGATTAAGTTACGGTCCCCATAGCCTTGTTCCAAGCAGAACTCATAAAGTTCTTTGGATATCTCATTCCTTCTGTAATAAATATCATATATGTACTGACTCTTCTGATGCGCAATTTTGAATATAGGCCACAAAGCTTCACACTTTCTCTTGCCATCATGTGGGTCACTTTCAGCTGTTAAAAATAGTAAAATAAGACACATTATTTATTTTAGTTTTCATCCAAAAGTCAGATAAAAGAGCAAGAGATGAGACAGCATACTCACCTCAGTTTCTAGAAACTTGTTCATTTGGATATTAAATAAGAGGCTCAGAACCTCAGACAGACTTGGATTGAAATAAGTTTAAAACTGAGAAATTTTTTTCTTAGTTAGTGTGTTTGCAAATGCACATGAACCGGAAACTGCAGAGTTGCAAGTGTGTGGAAAGGAGGAAAAACATGAATACAACTTTCACTAAAGGGATGTGAAATACTATAAAATTTCTTACCATCAAAATATTTAAGGTTAGAAATACTTAAAGAAAATGAGAATGTGCATATATATATATATATATATATATATATAACTTTTACGGACAGTACCTTCTAACTTTAAAAAGTTTAGACGAACCAATCAAATTCATCCATTACACTTGAATTAAATAGGAAAGTGAATTTATTTTAAGAGAGAGAATGCAATGGATGAATTTGATTAGTTGATTCTAACTTTTTAAAATTAAAAGACACTTATTATAAAAGTTCTATATATATGTATATAGTGGTTTATAATGCTCTTTTTAAAGTTGAAATTGTATTAGTTAGGAACTACATCAATTAATACAGTCTTTAGGTTAATCTCAGATTTTAAAATTTCTGTTATAATGTACAAAGTAAGGAAATTGAATTATTAAAGTTTCATTTGGAAATAATTAAAAAAATAAATCAATAGATTTCAAGAGAAAAGGTAATTAACCTTCTCTCATCTTAGCATCTAGCTCACGAAGAGTAGGCTCAATCAATTCCCAGCCATCTGGATACTTGATTCTGTTTGTCTTCACCTTAGGCATATTTGGCACCTGCAATTTGGGCTAATTAACTGCTAAATCAAAGGCTAAAAGCATGGCAGTTTATCGAATGACTTCTTCAATTTATACATCTAAGAGACCTCACTTCTTAATATAAAAGTTAACTGCCTTCTGAGTAGATTCCCAGTCAAGTAATGACACCCTTAATTAAGTGTGCAAAATTTTTTTTTTTTTTTTTCCCTTTTATTCTATTTTTGCTACATAAACTCTTATTTTGCATGACTTTATTCTTGAAGCAATTGAAATGGTGACGCTAAGTGAAGTAAAACTTCTAGTTCCAAGCATTGATTTATTGAATCCAATACCACTGTTGTTCTAACTTCAGTTTTGGAGAGCTACTTGTACCAAATTGGTATTACAACCCCAATGCAATGCACCCAAGAACCCCAACCACTTTATATTCATCCAAGTGATTCATCTCATCACAAAAAAATAAGCGCACAACTAGATTCAACAATTGCAATGTCAAGAGTAAAAGCTGAGGTATCACTTTTATTCCAATTCTAACTGAAAAAAAAAAAAAATTGAAGTTTTTCATTATTTGATGATGGCTACTATCTTATCAGGTTATCTAGAACTTCATGTCTTTTCTATTGCCTGAAGATGTGATACTTAAAATCAATTTTCACTCAACTATCAATGATATTTTCATCTATCCACCTCATATGATGTATTTTAAGATATACAAACATATGCACCACTAACATCTGAATATATGTAGCTTTCTAGCCACTTTTTAAGCTGCTATAACTAACGATAAAATTGTACCCCTTATAACTTATTTCAAACTTAATATAGAAACACCCGATCTGTTATGCACAGGGCAGTCTTCATCACACATCATCATTCGATATTTTACCATATGCAATGCATGAAGACAGTGATGCAAGTTTGCCCACCAACTCAAGCCTTTAAAAAGATATTTCCAGAACTGAACTTAAACAAAAAAACTCAATGTTAATGAAAAATGTACTTCTGCAAACTCTCGCCTTGTACAGCATTTACTCTACCAGATTTATGCCTTGATCGAATCCACACCGTCATCTTTCATTCGAAAGATCATCACTAAAGTTTTGCAAACATTCAAGACCTAAGGAGATATATGAAGCAATACATAACCCTGACAACTAGGGACCCAATCTTTTAGTATACTTAGGCACTAAGTTGCAATGCAGAATGGGTAAAAATAAAAATAAAAAAATCATGTTTCTGGCAACAAAACAAGAGTACAGATGCTTGAAAGGGCATTTATGCACAGATAGCAACATCCTAGTCAGTGTCAGTAACCGCAACGGATTTGGAGCCAAAAATTAAAATGCTTTTCACATGATCAAGCCATCAAAGCCCTAGACGCACTTAATGCATTTGCTAAGTAGTGCTCATCTATACTATAGATAGCCAAATCAACAGGTGGGACTACAATCTGTCAAAGTTACAGCAATCTTTACTTGAACAGATTAAATCAACAAAACTCGGTACAAATTCCTTGGACTTAAAACTAAGCTTGATTTAGCACATCTCCACTCCAACATAATGTTTTGCAATAATAAGACTAAAGTAATTTTAAAGTCTAGCAAACATAAGCACGGCACCAGGAAAATAAATAAATAAATAACAGATATAATGCATAATAGTTGGGTTTTATGACATAAAATTGTTGAGAGCGCAAATGAGCTTGTATTATAGAGAGAGAGAGAGAGAGAGAGAGAGAGGGATGAAAGGAGTACCGACAGCTGCTCCACCTGATGCTTGATGTGAAGATTAGAAACACAATACTAACCCAATGCTTCCAATTATGTCGCTGCACCCGTTGCTCCTTTTTTTTGCCAACTAATTTTTATTTTAAGCGGTAGCTCGATTACTAGTATCGCAATGGGAAGATTCGACTCTAAGAGTTGATGTGTTATTACCCCTTTTCAAAGCACCAATTATTATTATTATTATAATTATTATATAATTTGTTCTAATATTTTCTTATCATTTTTTTTTAGTTGCATCCATTATTATTAATATAATTATTAATATCTATAAGTTGATAGTAATTATCATTGTCCCTTATTTATATAAAAAAAAAAGAAAAGTCAACGCTACAAATTAAAAGTTCTGGATCATATCAATTAGTTATACAACTGAACTTCTTTAGAAGAAAAAATTTATGCAGTCTAAATATCTATAATTTACAATTATTAGGTCATAAACAAGTCGAGAAATACCGAAATCATGTTGAAATTCATCACTACCATGATCCAAATACATACAATTATTAGGTCAAAAACTTGTCGAGAACTATCAAAATCAGTAACTGTTTACACAATCCAAATACATACTCTCATGAACAAAAAACAATTACACTAAGATGATGTATGGTTTTGGCATTTTGACACCCCAAGAAACTGTTAATGAACTTGAAAATAAGTTTACCCGTGGTTTAAAGAAGCCTTAAAATGCAAGCATTTTTACCGCTGAAAAGGAAAGGAAACAAAAACATGCTTCTCGTACAACTCAATTAACATTTTTCTTAAGTCGAGTGCACCTCAGTAATCAAAATTCAATCGTCTAACTATCAATTCCTATGTAACGTTGCAGCCTTGAACCTACAACAGCACGCCAAAATGATTGTTTAACAAAATAAGACAGAATTTTCCCCATTGCCTACTCCCAATCCCATAACCATGCTTCCCTTCAAAATTTGAACTACAAAAGCCTCATGCTCTTATAAGCTATATTACAACATTAATTTGCAAGGTTAAAACCTCAACTTCCATAAGGGATCCACATAGCATTTCAGCAGGCCAACACGCTACAAGAATTTATCCATCTTGAGAATAGCAAAAATTTAAGCAATGCGAAAAACCATATAAGAAAAGAAAACGGAGGTCTGTCAAAACAACCAATTGAAGCCAAAGACTTGATTATGAAGTATTATAATGCCAATCTGAAAATCATCGCCACTGAAGATAAGGTTTCAACTTCCATTAAGTTGCAACGATTATTAAAAATTGTAAACAAGAAAGTGAAGGAACTTCATAAGACACCGTCCCATGTTCAAGAATACAGAATCCTTTCAACCAAGGGCAGGCAACCATTGTTCATGTAAACAAAATAAAACTGCTGCCTCATTCTTTCTTCCCTATCCCATGAGACATGTTATAAATCCCTCGTCCCTGAAAGAAGAAACAAATAAGGGTTACAACATAACAAAAATCTCAATAAATCAATTGAAAAGAAGATATAACAAAGACAGACACTCACAATTAGAAACAATGAACTAGCAGCCAAGGCAACAGGAATGGCAACAGAGGTGATCTTATCATATGGTCCTTTCAGATATGTATGTTTGTGGAGGCTTTGGAAATATTTCTGCTTCTCATAAGTTTCTCCCTTGGTCTGAAGGGTTGTTCGATGTCCGACATCCTGCATTCAGATTTAAAATATCTATAAATATGCATTCTTTGAAGCAACTTCCAGAAGATGTGATAACCACAGCTTCATCCCTCAATAACCCCCTGCCCCATCCAAATCCAATCAGCATGTATGCAAATTTGAAAAGATTCCATAAATCATGTACAACTGAAGCACAGAAGGAAAAACAGCAAACTATTATCCAAGGAAAAAGAGCATGAAAAATCTCATAAGAAAATAAATAGAAGCACATCTAAACCCAACTTGAGGACCGAACAGAGAGGGGTACAAACTATCTCCACACAAACCCCAATATGCAGCGGAACACCATCAGACAAGCATTACATAATACTAAACTTCATTACAAACTGTTCCATACATAATGCAATAAGATAGTTATCAAATATGTAGAATTTACGGTCCAAATACATAACTAATAAAATCCGTAAATTACTAAACAATGCACATATTCCACTCCGATGGTATCCAATCCGAATCCAAACTACGAAAAGACCAATCCACAGTAATTAAGGTTAAAAGCAAATCATAATAACAATAATAAAACTAGTACACTTCTTCCATAACACAGAATTTCACTATATTTGAACATAAAAACACTAACAACAAGATTTACAAACAAATCATAATAACAATAATAATTAGTTTTGCTGTTCCTTAATATTACCAATAAACCGATTTACAAACAAGATTTAATCAAGAAAAGCAAAGACTGAGATACCCAAAAACCATCAAGATCGAATCAACAAAACCGACAATTACAACAACAAGATGTAACAAACGTAAGACATGCAAATAGTGATATCGACGTAAAAGAAGCCAACAAAAATTAATCGAAAACCCTAGATCTAAAGTAGTCGACGTGAAAAAGAGACAGACTTACGTGAAAATGGAGGAACGCGAATTTCGGGGCTGCGTTTCAGCGAACAGAAGCTGATAGAATCTGATGACTTGAGAATTTGAGAGGTTGTGAGACCTGAAATGGGTAGGGATTTCGCTTCTCCTGTAGTTATTTATTTACGGTTACATACATTGAACGCTGGTTGTCTGCCACCTGGCGAAAAGGACCATACTGTCATTTGAAGTTTTGGAAATTGAAAAACTTCCTCTTAAGTTTGGCTAAAATACAGATTGAGAAGAACTTTGAGTCTTGATTAAAACTTAATTTGTTAAGGATACATTTGTTTTTTTAGAAACTTATAAAATCCTCCTAAAATGTGGCGTATATGGGAAGAAAAAAAATTATAAAAAGAATCATGAAAAATCAAATAAATTAATATTAATTAAAAGTAATCAAAATCAAAAGCCTATATAGCATTTTCACAATCACTGTATAAGTGAAGGTTTGCAAAGTCCGTCTTCATTCCAAATAGTATACACCTAATAATAAAATGATAATTTGTTGAGAGTTTATACTATATACATATATATAAGCTTAACACTCAAAAATATATTTTTTCTTATAATAGATTTTATTAATCCAAATTTATGTTGATGAGATAAATTAATAATTTTTTAAAATTATAAAATAATAGATTTAGGAAATTCTCATTGTAAATATTTGTAGTCCCACTCATTCTATAAATTAATAGTGAATAATGCTACATTTTTCAGAAATTTGCTTAAAAATTTTCCTCAAATGATAGTCAAGTTAATTTATAACCATCATGTTAATTTTTTGATGATGTATTGATGAAGTAATAATTATACACAAGTTTGTTGCATCATTTGAGTAATAAATTTGAATAATTTTTTGAGTAGTATTAGTTATTAATAATTGATTAAAAGTATATATAAGATTGAATGCAATATCTTGAAATATATCTATTGTTACTCTTTTTTTTTGTTAACTTGCTTTGAAAAACCAAAATCAAATCACCATTTGAGCTTTCAAGAATAGATGCAATTTGATTTGTTAGATAAGATTGTCATTCAGGTTGAAAAACTATATGACATTTGGTTTTTGATAACCTTTTCTTTTTTTTAAAAAAAAAAAAAAACATAATGTTATTTTTCTTTTTAATTTTTATTTAAAAAAACAAAATAACATTATGTTTTTCTTTTTTTAAACAAAAAAAAAGTTTCTTATATATTTTTTCTAACGTTCTTTAAAAATTAATTTCTTATATACTTGGTAAGTTTTAAAGTCTTTTTTTTTGGGTGGGGAGGGGGGGAGGGGGGAGGGGGGTGGTGTTATATATATCCAATTCCAAGATATCGATGCACAAATTTGTGTTGGATTTTGTGAAAAAATTATATGAAAAACGAGGTAAGTGAAACATGAAAAGAAATAATAATAAAAATGTGGAACCTAGAGCTTGTTTGATGCACATGAAATTTGATAGGATTGGATTAAAATTTTCAATCTTGTGTTAACCTATGTTTGGAGAGGCTTGGTGGGGATTCAAAATCCATTCTCATCTTCTTTCATATTCTGTTGTCATGGAAATTCACATTCTCAGCCACCATGGTGGGATTCCAACAGGATAGGATTTAACGGCTCATTAATGACATTGTTTTATTTTCTTTCTTCCTATTAATTACACACTATCTTTTTTTTTTTTCCTTTCCCTACCAAAGCGTTCTTTATATTTCATCCACAAAAGCCTTCTTTCTCATTATTGTCCCATCATTTTTCTTGATTTTCCTTCATTTTTGTTTAGTTTCCTCTAAACTGAACTAAATAAAAAAGCACTCTCTTCACTCTACTTTCATCCACCTATATATGAATCATCTTCATTAAATCAAAATAAAGGTATGTTGATAGTAGATTGAAATCTCAAACTAAAAATATACTACATCGAAGTTTTTTTTTTTTTTTATGTTGTTTATAATTTTTTGTGTGTTTTTCTCTTTCAAATAAATTTTTTGCTTGATTATTTCATTCGAAAACATTGTTTGAGATATAAAATGCAAATACTTTTGAGAGATGGAAATCTAGATCTAAAAAATAGAGATTTTGATGGTGAGAAATTGAATAAAGTGTAGACATGACAATGACAAAAAGGGTTGATGAAGAAGAAGAATAGGTTTTGATAGAATGATTGTTGGATATGCGTATTAAATATGTGTGTTAAATGATGATTTGATGGAAGTTGAAATTTTCCTTTTTTAGATCCAGATTTCAACTTTTGTATGTTAAAACAACATTTGAAAGATACAAGTATATTCAATTTTGTATATGAAAAATTGAGTTTGTAAAGTATAAATGACTTTGTGTTTGTTTGCACTGTTCTTTGAGTATTATTTATTGATCTATTTAGAGCAAATTGATTTTGTGAAATTAATTAATGTCTTATATACTTGGTAACTTTTAAACTTATTGTATGTATTTGGTTCCAAGATATTGATGCACAAATTTGTGTTGGATTTTGTGAAAAATATTTGAAAAATGAGGGAAGTGAAACATGAGAAGAAATAAGAAAAAAAAGGGAACTTGAAGAAATATAATGAAATATAAGGAAATAAAATAACATGAGACATAAAGATATTTCACATTCTTTTTATTATGTTTCGTGTTATTAGTAAAACATGATGAAATACAGTGAAACACAATGTTCTTACAATTTCGTATTGGGGGTGCGTTAGTAATTTTTAGTTGTAGAGTGAAAATCAATTTTACAAAGAGGTAAAAAATGATTTGTAGGTGTCTTATGGCCGTTTTCACGGAACATACGTAAAAAGTGATATATAAACAAATATGAGGGAACTTGCTTGAAATCAAACGAAGCCAAAGCGGTGCGTTTTAGGGCCCTGTTAAAACAGCTGAGAGTAGAGCAAATAAATATCAGCTCTCTTTCTCATCGTAGGTGTCTGGTTTGATGGCGCAATTCTCATAGTCGGACTCCTCTCTCCACTCTCCTTCCATCGCTAAAATGAGCTCCAAGGACAGAATCTCCTACTTTTACGACGGTACTCTTCTCCCACTCTTTTTTTCTCTTCGCTTTCTCTTTTTCCTTGTTGAATTAATCGAAATTTGTTACCATTGTTAATTTACAACAATTGAATCTTGAAACGAATCTCCTGTCAAACAAAAACCTTGCATCAATTCTGTATTTCAGTTCATGTCCTGAATATCAAACCCTAGTTCTAGTGTATCCTAATCAGGTCTGCGACTCAAAACCAAGTTAATTGAGTTTTAGACTTATCATCATCATCATTATTATTACATAGTCCATGCTTCCTAACTTTAAATTGTTAAGAACACTAACGTCAGCCGTTCATTTAATTTGAATTAAATATAAAAAAAAATATTTGTAGGAGAGAAAATGCATTGTTAGGATGCACTAACTAACTAACTCTCTCTCTCTATGTAGTTACGTAATGCTTTTATAATTGGATATATCTGATTTTAAAAAGTAAGGATCAATCAATTAATCAAGTTCATTTATTGTATTTAAATTAAATAGGAAAAAATATTTGTTTTAAGAGAGAGAATGTAATAGATGAATTTGATTGATTGATTCTTATTTTTTAAAATCAGTTATACTTATTATTAAAACCTTATATATATAATATATATATAATATATATATATATATATATATATATATAGGAGAAGGGATTGTGTTGTAGTGGTCTTGCCGAAGCATGGACCTTTTGCTGCTGAAAATTTATGACTTTGTTATATTGGTGGATAGCGTTGTGGCAATTAGTTGTATGTGCTTCATTTGTTTTGTAGATTTTGTATCTTTTGGCTTATGTAAGGTGTGTGATGCAGGAGATGTGGGTAGTGTCTACTTTGGACCCAACCATCCCATGAAACCACACCGGCTATGTATGACGCATCATTTGGTTCTCTCGTATGAACTCCACAACAAGATGGAAATTTATGTTAGTTGCCTGCTTAATATTTTCATTATTAGCTGATTTGCTATGCTAAAAATGTGATATATATATATATATATATTTTTTTTTTTTATTTTACTGATGTTTATTGCATGATGCAGAGGCCCCACAAAGCTTACCCTGTTGAGCTTGCGCAATTTCATTCTGCTGACTATGTTGATTTTTTACATCGGATTACTCCTGACACTCAACATTTGTTCTCACATGAATTAACTAAATGTATGCCCTTTTTCCAAAACTTTATCTTGTGGTGTTGCTTGTGTGTCTGGGTAAGCAGTTAATGTCATCATTGACATCAGAAGACAATTATTTTGCGGTGGTTTTCTTATATTAAGGTAAAAATGAAATTTCGTATTTGATGAAAAAATTCCTCAATATTTGTTTACCACTAGTCAAAAACAACCACCTCTTTTATCTTGTGCCATAGATAAGAATGTCGATTTTGCTGAAAGTAACCGTGTTTGCAGCATTAAAGGAAATCCATAACTTGATTTTATATTGATTGTTTGATGGTCATTATAGATTTGTAGGTTGGTCAGTTTCAGAATTAACTTGATGATATGAAAATTGGCTTTTTAGTTCCTGTTCACAATTATTACTTATTCTTTACTGATGCTTTGTATTTTTAACACTAGTTGAATGAGTTAAAGCAAATGATAGCGTTAATATAACATTAGTAATTATAATCCAGTAAGATTAATGCTTTTGCTTTTGTATTCGTTGGGTCATTATAGACTTGGGATTGTTTGGTCAATGTGATTTAAAAATGTTGCATTTTGATGAACATGTTGATACGTTGTTGGACAGATTTTTTATTTCAAATAATTGTAATTTCAGAGCACGCTTTTATGGTGTGTCTTTCTTATTTGAGTTTCTTGTAAATTGAATTCTGCTTCATTCTTTTTTTGCATTTAGTAGTATGATTTTGCCATCCATCAAAACTTGAAAATAACATTGAAATGAATGATTTGCTGATGATTGAGATTTTCTTTTCAACTGATGCTTGAGGTTTTTGGTTGTAACTTTCACTAGTTTACTTCTTGTCTCCTCAGATAATCTTGGAGAAGATTGCCCTGTCTTTGATAACTTGTTTGAATTTTGTCAAATATATGCGGGTGGAACAATAGGTAATGTTGAGGTTAGTGTTTCTGTTGACTTGGTTTCATAGTCAGATTTACCTACCGATTTGCATTTTGTCACAGATGCTGCAAGGAAATTAAACAATCATCTATGTGACATTGCAATTAATTGGGCTGGTGGGTTACATCATGCCAAGAAGTGCGAGGCATCTGGTTTCTGTTACATCAATGACTTGGTTTTAGGGATCTTGGAGCTTTTGAAGCATCATGCTCGTGTACTGTATATTGATATAGATGTGCATCATGGTGATGGTGTTGAAGAAGCCTTTTATTTCACTGACAGGTGCTAGAACATTTGTATTATATAATAAAATATTAACTCCAAATGGATTGTAAAGCTGTGAGAACTTTAATTATGTCTAGAAATCAGGGTAGCAACTATCTGTAACCCTCTGCTAGAGGGACTAGGCTTCTTTAACTTGGTGGTGCAACAACAGAAGAAGTTGTTGATCATGTTGATTTTGATCTGATATAACGTGCATTTATTGAAAAATAAATGAACATGGTTTAAGCCAAATTGCAGCAACAGAAGACTCCCCATGCAGTCTCCTTAGGACCGTCAGACTGTAGTTTTAGAGACAATTATATTGCATTTGTGGTCAACTATTTGTTGCGTTTTAGCTTTATTATTTAAAATATAGCATGGATAGAACAAATCCAAATTTTGGTTTCTGTTGAATGTCATAAGAATCAACAATTTTGATTATACATCATAGGCTTTATCAATGGAATAAATTTCTTTATGTATTTGTTTTTTGCCTTGAGTTATAGAATTACGGAAATGTTTGATGATGACTTTTATAGAGTGATTTGGTCAGATAGGAATAGAATACTCTTTTGAGGCTTTGAAAGGAGAGTATATTTCCTACAATTATATGATACATGGCGAGTTGTAAATTTCCTATGATTATATGATGCATGGGGAGTTATCTTTTGGTTTTGTAATTTTGCTGCTTCTTGTTTTAAAGTAGACTGTTATAGAAATGTTTGATGATGACTTTTTATCGGGTGAATTGGTCAGATAGGAATAGAAGACTGTTTGAGTATTTTAAAGGAGAGTATGTTTCCTGCAGTTATATGATGCATGGGGAGTTATCTTTTGGCTTTGTAATTTTCTTTGATAATTTGTTAGTACTTAGTGTTATCCTTGTTTATACACGGTTGGTGGATCTTTGGTTCCTTTCTCATCAATAAAAGTTTAGTGTTTCCTATATTTAATGGTGAGGTTCAACATGACAGGGTGATGACTGTTAGTTTTCACAAGTTCGGGGATATGTTCTTTCCTGGAACCGGTGATGTCAAGGTACTTTTAGTGCCATTTTTCATTATTTGCATTATTTTCACTCTACGGTTATCCTAGTTGATATGCTGACTTCTGCTATGCTTATTGCTGTCGTGATGTGTTTTTTACTCGGAAATTCTATAACTCATTGGTCATTGTGACAAAATAATTTATTTTCTTACAATCGTTGGTTGGAAATATGTTTATAATTTGTCACCAGTTTTGTTTCAAAGCAGAAGTTTAAGTGATATATTAAAATTATTTGTATTGAAGGAAATAGGAGAAAGAGAAGGCAAGTTTTACGCCATAAATGTCCCACTCAAGGATGGAATCGATGACACTAGTTTCACTCGACTTTTCAAGACAGTAAGTTCCAACATCTAAGCACTAGGAAATTACTGTTCTTTCTTTTTCTGCGGCTGATTGCCCACGAATGCCTCTTTTGTAGATTATCTCCAAGGTTGTTGAAACATATATACCAGGTGCCATAGTTCTTCAATGTGGGGCAGATTCTCTTGCTGGGGATCGCTTGGGCTGCTTTAATCTCTCCATTGATGGTGCTTATGTCTTTGTAATTAATGCTATTTTTATCCCCTTTGATTATTAAAATGTGGAGTCTACGTAGTTTCTCATTCACTTATTGAAGTTACGAAGATATTTGCTTAGTCTTTGAGCTAGCTGGCAATACTTTAGCTGTTGATTTTGATTTTAAAGTTTTCTTTGTTGTTGCATTTGCGAGGTCTTTTGTAGGGCATGCTGAATGTGTTCGGTTTGTGAAGAAATTCAAATTGCCGTTACTGGTATGTGTATTGGATTTAGTTGTACCTGCAGTTTGTTGGTGTCATACATTTATCGAAAAGAAGAAATCATTCTTGTAGGTTACTGGAGGTGGAGGATACACAAAAGAAAATGTAGCTCGATGTTGGACCGTTGAAACGGGCGTCCTTTTAGATACAGAACTTCCCAATGGTATGCCAAGATAATTGTTTATCTCTTAATTCAATGTTTCTTTTGCATGATATGCTATCATGTAGTTGGATTTTGTTTTATTCTTTGTTCTCACTTGCATGATGTGGCTTTGTATTTATGGGTTTCTGTATCATGATAGTTGTTTTATCTTTTATGGGATGTTGATGAGGAACTTCAGCTGCAAATTTTGGCTTATAATTGTGTAAGATATGCCTTTAAATTTAACAAATTTTGAAGTTTGTATGGTTTAGGGAAATTTTCATGTTTCTGCTTTGGGGAATTGTACTGGTGTTATGAGGGTCCTGTCTTATGTCTGATCAAGGCATTCCAATGTTTTTGAATATGTTATTTTGTGCAGATGCTTTTGCAGGACATAAAGTTGTAAACAACATTGAAATCTTAATTTAATATGAAATGAGCTCCTATAATAATAAAAAAATAACGTTTAGTTCTATGAAATGGTCAACTAGATCTACACTTTAGCGGTAGTCAAAATATCAAAGAGTTCACCTTTAAGGTGGAAGATCTGAGTTTCAATTTTTAAGAGAACTGGGTATAGCATGGTCATAAGATGTGCACTGTTGCCATATATTGGACTTGGACCTAGTGGAAGGAACTAGCTAGTTGATTAAAACTGGAATTTTTTGGTGCCTTGGAAAGTGTGTAGATGTATGTTGCTTTTGTCATTTGTGCAACTGTGACTTATGATTTTCGTTTAAGTACTCTTTCAAGAAATTTGATGAATGGCTCTGCATATAAAAATTAGTTATAGATGAAAAGAAAATTGTGGTAGCTTATGTGGACATAAGTGTAAGTATTGATCATTCAGACAGTCACAAGTCACAGGTATTCCAGCTCTACATATTTATAGGTTAACCTCCTTTGTCTTTTATGGCATGCTTTGGTTGGTGCTTTCATAGTAAGCATGTTGGTAGGATCTTCTGTAAGAAAATGTCTTCCTTGTATGGGTGGAAACTGTTTGTTATGATGCTAGCATTTATACGAAGTTACTGTTTGTCTCAATGAACTCATTTTATTTTATCTTGACTTGTTATCTATTTTATTTTTTTTTTTTTCTTTTTCACATGATGTTTCTTGCAGAGATCCCTGATAATGAGTATATCAAGTATTTTGCTCCTGAATGCTCGTTGAGAATTCCAAGTGGGCACATTGTATGTAATTTCATTTTTTCCCCCTTTTTTGGTTTTCTGTGTACAAAAGATCATTGTTGCTATTTGGTCAATATAATCAGCCAGAGACCAGACATTTGTTAGTTTAGCCTAGACTAGACATTTGTTGCTATTTGGTCAATATAATATTGATTATTTGCTTTCCATGGTACAACAGCTATGTTAATGCATACAATCTGCCTCATCGTCTTCTGTTTTCATTTTTTGAGCAGGAGAATTTGAATAGCAAGTCATATCTTAGCACAATTAAAATGCAAGTACTGGAAAATCTCCGTTGCATCCAACATGCTCCGAGTGTACAGATGCAAGAGGTGAGTAGTATGCCGATGATTTTACCAATAACTGGAGTCTCCAATAACACAATTTATCTGTAATAGTTGCAATATAATGAATGGTATTTTATTTACCATTCTATGATCTAACGGCAAAATTTTGTGGGATGCAGGTTCCACCTGACTTCTATATTCCTGATTTTGATGAGGATGAGCAGAACCCCGATGAGCGAATAGACCGTAAGTGAAATTTTAGCATGCACCTCTGCAACCTGCTACCTGCACCAGCACATTTTCTACTTGATTATTTGTGAACTTTCCTCTTCAACATCTGAAGTTGTTTCGCAGTAGTAATAAAAATTGCCTTTTCAGAGCATACTCAAGACAAGCAAATTCAGCGCGATGATGAATATTACGAAGGAGACAATGATAATGACCACATGGATGTTGGCTAAAAGTAAACGGGTCCAACCTTTTTCATTTGAGGAAAGATTGTGTTCAGAATCAGAGGAAATGTTCTATTTATATTCCATTGTGGCTAACAGGCTCCATTGGAAGGGAAAACTATGGTGGTGGATTAGCCCATTTTTCAATTCATGTAGTTCCCAACATATTGTCTATTGTTTTTAACTGCAATGTGCTCAAGAGTAGTGTTTCTTACCTGTAAAAATGTTGTATGTTTAGGCAGGAGGATCTAAAGTCAACAAAAATGAGCTGGATGTTGTCTTGATAATTAACAAACTATCGTAGAGTTCCTTTCGCGGTTATGGTTTAATTTAGATGATAATTAATTGGACTAGATGAAGTATCTTGTTCACAATAAGTCTTCTATGTACGTTCTTGCTTTGAATCGACTGAGTTGATGAGATCTTTGGTATTGTTGCCGCCTTATAATGGTCATTATGAGAATTCAGCAATCATAGGTATAATCCAAGAATACAACGATGTTTATTTTTTTTTTTTTTTTAAAAAAAAATTCCTACATAAATCATAAAAACACAGAATAGAGAGTGGGGCTGTTCCTTTACTAGAATCTTGTGGGTATCACGGGAACGTGCATCAATAAAGCAAACGCTGAATCACTTTTACGCTGCTGAATGTTTTTAAGGATTAAAGTGGATATGTAAAAACACAAGATCTCACAAATACCATGTGATTTTTTATTTTTTTTAATTGTTATTACACGTACTTTTACACAAATAGATATACCGCAGGATGTTCTAGATGGACTCACAAAGCTACGGCCCATAATAGAGGCTCCCTAGAGCAGGAGAATGGTTTTCGAGAGAGGGAGGAAGGCCCTCTACACATATAGAGGAGAAAACTGTCACTAACATTAAGTGACAATGCGTCGAACCTTGGCATATCTACACACCAAAATCAGCCTGTGTCTATTGAGGCAATGAGCTTTCCTCCACGCAAACGTGATTTCAATGATGATTGAATTGCCTACTCGAGATGTGCTTAATTATATTGAATTGAACTTAACTTCATAATTTTACCTTACTTACCTCCTATTACTAAACAGATGATCAGGTTTTTAATTACAATGATTCAAATACCACCACATATAAAATAATATTTTTAAAAAATAAATTAAAAAATATATTTTCATCATTCATTTCAAATTCTAAAAGTAATTGAAAAAATTAAAACCATTAGGGATTTCCACCATTGCTCACTTTTGATGGATTAATAGAGATCCAATTTATTAATGAACGGTAGAAATTCAAAATTCAATCTAATGATCCGTACGGATTAGATTCTCCGTCATTAACCTTCACTTTGGTGATGGAGAGGTAGAAATTCAATCATTTTCATTTTATTTATCTTGTTTTTTATGTAATTTATAATTTTAATTTTGAGTCGTTTTACTGTGCATTTTGCAATGGTCGGTAGGATCCTATTTTATTTATTTTATTATATATCCAACCCTAAATTGCGTGACGGAGAGGTTAGCTGTAGACCGCCAATCACTTAAAACCAGATACACGTACAACTCGAGGCACCGTCTCGCTGTCACTAGCCAGTAACCAGTAACTAGCCATCTACTGTTCAACACATAGCCGTTGATAAAGAGGTAAGCAACCAATAACCAAATGGTCCACTCATCATTTGACTCCTGTTCTTAAACCTCAATTCAACCATCTTCCCATCACTCTCTCGCAACTTCTTCTTTGGTTGATAGTAATGGTTTTGTGTTATTTCGCTTAGGTTAGCTCCAATCCAATGGCTGCTTTTGAGGCTGTTGCACAGCTTATCTCCTGTCGCCCTCTTTGTTTTGACGCCTGTGTCAATACTTCGAATAAAAGGTTTAGACGCATACAATTCTATAATGGGTCAAGGAACCGCTTTAGTGTTAGAAGGTGGAATTCGAGGAGATGTAATTGCCAAAGAGGTGAGAGTGTTGGTGGTTTGAGTGCAGATGATGGAAGACTTCAAACATCATTTCTTGTGAATGGTCAGTCTAATGTTCAAAATATCGAGTTGGATGAAAAATTGAATAACAGAAACGGAGATTTAGTTGCGAACAGGTTAGATAGTGTTGAAGCAAAATCAGTTGAGGACGAAGCGCGGGACTTATTAAGAGAGTCGATTGTGTGCTACTGTGGGAATCCTGTAGGGACCATAGCTGCTAATGACCCCAATGATTCCATCATCTTAAACTATGATCAGGTCTTTATTCGCGATTTCATACCTTCTGGGATAGCTTTTCTTTTGATGGGAGAATATGATATTGTTCGCAATTTCATCCTTCACACCCTTCAGTTGCAGGTAATTCATCTCTCTTGTTTAGTTATCAGTTTATAAGGGATTTGGCATACGATTTTACTTGAGTTGTTATCTATTGATTTGTTTTATTGATACTATTAGAAAAGACTAAAGAGATTTGAGTGGATAGTGAGCTGATAGTGGAATTGATGTGTCCTGCTAGTGGAGAACTTGGAACAATTGAAAAATGTTAGACAATCAACTAAGGAATTGTAGCGACACCTTTGCTGTTTATCTGCATCCTTAGATGACTGTTATACATGTTTTTAGGAATTCGTATCTCTCCAATAGTAGGATGCATGGAATCGACCGCTAGCTCACCACGTAAGTCTTCTCTCTGAGAGAAGTATGGTGCATGCTGTCTTCGAATAAATATTCAGGCTTCACAAATCCTGTGATCTGAAAGTTAATGGAAGCTTGCATTTCGTTTGTTACTGTCTTGCCACATTTTGTTTAACCACAGACAGTCATTGCAATGATAGAGCTGGGAGAAAACCATGGATTGTCATAGTCCTGGTCAAGGACTGATGCCTGCCAGTTTCAAGGTGCGTACAGTTCCCCTCGATGGTGATGATACTGCTACTGAAGAAATTTTAGATCCTGACTTTGGTGAAGCTGCAATTGGCCGTGTTGCACCCGTTGATTCTGGTAAAACTGATTGCCATAATTATTATCTTCAAATTTATGTCTGGCTAATTGAAGTCTTTCATAAGGGGTCTGTTTACAATGTCTTATTTTACCTCAGGATTGTGGTGGATTATATTGTTACGAGCATATGGGAAATGCAGTGGCGATCTTACAGTGCAAGAGAGAATTGATGTACAAACTGGGATTAAAATGATTTTGAAGCTGTGCCTTGCAGATGGTTTTGATATGTTTCCAACTTTATTGGTTACAGATGGTTCATGCATGATT
The DNA here is from genome assembly GCA_019925255.1 of Litchi chinensis. NCBI lineage: Eukaryota > Viridiplantae > Streptophyta > Magnoliopsida > Sapindales > Sapindaceae > Litchi > Litchi chinensis. The sequence continues at coordinate 16,658,918 of CM034473.1, read as the reverse complement.
GATCGTCGCATGGGAATTCATGGCCATCCTTTAGAGATCCAGGTTGACAACTTTCCTTTAATAATGGTCATTTTCATCTTTTTGTGGTGTTTCTTGGTTTTATTCTTTTATCTTTCCCCTTCTTCCTGGAAAGATGTTCATTTTCATTGCTTTGGAATATCATATTGAGCAAACACACATTTTAAATACGGTCACACAACCACACTTCCAGTTCACATGTTGCTTCTTCTTTTTTATTTCTCTTTGTTGTCACACTATCAGTTGTTTTAGATGCATTGCACGAGAATCATGATGCTGTTTCCTTTGGTCATTAAGCATCGTAAGTTCTTGAATGGTCTTGTACTAATCTAGAAGTACTTCTATGTGGAATTGCGGTCAGATTGTTATTTCATGATATGATGCTACCTCAATTGTATGTGCTAAATTTCTCATTTAATTGATTGTTCATGGTTGCAACCATGCCAATGTTCCAAATGTTAAATTTCGAGCATGATGGCATGCAACTCATGAACTAATAGGCAGTTAGACATTTTGTTGATATTTTTAGAGGAAGCTTCTGTGACATGGTGATGGATATCCTTTCTTCCATTAAAAACCCATGGCGTTAGTTTTCTGAAATTCCTGTGTGATCTTGTAGGCACTTTTCTATTCAGCATTACTCTCTGCTCGAGAGATGCTTGCTCCAGAGGATGGATCGGCTGACCTTATTAGAGCTCTTAATAATCGTCTAGTTGCATTGTCATTCCATATCAGGGAATATTACTGGATTGACATGAAAAAAATCAATGAAATCTACCGTTACAAGACTGAGGAATACTCATATGATGCAGTTAATAAGTTCAATATTTACCCTGATCAGATTCCTCCATGGCTGGTGGAGTTTATGCCGAATAGAGGAGGCTATTTAATTGGAAATTTGCAGCCAGCTCACATGGATTTCCGTTTCTTTTCTCTTGGAAACTTATGGTCTATTGTAAGCAGTCTTGCAACACCAGATCAGTCGCATGCCATATTGGATCTTGTTGAAGCGAAATGGGCAGAATTAGTTGCAGATATGCCATTCAAAATATGTTATCCTGCTCTTGAAGGCCAGGAATGGCGAATTATTACGGGCAGTGATCCCAAGAACACGTATTTTTTTATTTCTATCACTTTGATGGTTGTTGTAGTAAATTTGTGACTACATTTTATTCCTAGTTGTTGCCGCTTACTTTTGTCTTTATATCCTGTTGCAGTCCTTGGTCTTATCACAATGGAGGCTCTTGGCCAACTTTGCTTTGGCAGGTTTGTATGATTTTAATGAATTTCAGTAAAGGTTTACTAGCATTGCATCTTTTTCTTATCAGTATTTGGTATTGCTACTGCTATATCAATCTTGTTGGTGAGATGCTGGTCTTATTCCACTACATAATCTGCTGCACTCAGGATTACTGTATGCCATTGTATCAAATATTGATGCCCTTGTTTATATAGAAATCCATGTTTTCTGCATTCCCATCTTTAGTGTTGTTTCTTTCTTATCTTTACAGTTATGGGTTATGAGTAGATACAAACTGAGTGCATCTGAGTTGTAGTTTGACTGGACATGGTGTCTAAAAAATCTTGATTGAGTTCAGCCACAGTGGTAGACTAAAACAAAGATGATGTTTATTAATAGAAATGCCCAAATTTGTTTTGTTTAATATCAAACAACAAAAAGAAATTACAATATATTTTATGTCTTCTTTCCTTTTTTTTTCAAGGTTTCGTGAAGACAAAACTCTATGAGATACACATAGTTGAAATCAGTACTTTGCTAATGTGGGATTATGCTTAACATTTTGCTGGTGATTGTAGTGGCTTGTACATACCATATCTCCTGTCAATTTTGGACAATTTTTTGGCATTTTACTACTGAAACGTGTATAGTTAGTCTTTAAGGAAGCGGTAACTACAAGCTTTCCATTTAATTTTCAATGTATTGCAGTTATGATTTGAATTTATAATATTTGACATTATTATTGGCTTTGTCTCAGCTCACTGTGGCATGCATAAAGATGGGTAGATCAGAGATTGCTGAAAAAGCTGTCAAACTTGCTGAGAGACGTATAGCTCGAGACAAGTGGCCGGAATATTATGATACCAAGAGAGGAAGATTTATTGGAAAACAGGCGAGGCTGTTTCAAACTTGGTCAATTGCAGGATATCTTGTAGCAAAGCTCCTCCTGGCTGATCCCAATGCTGCTAAGATCCTTGTTAATGAAGAAGACTCAGAGCTTCAAAATGCCTTTTCTTGCATGATCAGTGCCAATCCACGGAGGAAACGTGGTCGAAAACAAACCTTCATAGTGTGAGTTAAATACTATGGAAGCTTTAAGGTTTAAGTTGATTTTTCTCAATCTTGCTCCATTCGTAGTTAGGCGAGAGATGCTTGCTTGACTTTGGGGGAAGCAAGTTAATGTCATTGTTTTCATACCATACAGCTGTAAAATAGTTTTTTGTTGGCGTAGGTACACTTTCTGTAAAAATGATGGAGCCACTTGATAGTACAGATATGATTTATAGCGTCAGCTTATTGTTCTTTCTTCTTTTGCTTTTAAAGTCATGTCTCCTGGTAATATAACTTTTGACAAGTTTGTCCCCAACCCATAAAGCAAGAGAAAAAGTTTAATGGGATGGACGGATTTTGCCATTGATGTAGGTGTGCAATGAAAAAATAAGGATACGTGTCCCTTTCAAAGATTAACCATTACAATGGAGGTTTTAAGTTTAACTCACATTTGGGTGCCCATATGACAGTTCTGTTGGATCCGTTTGGATGATATGGTATACTGTAAACATATACATTTAACTGAGTCTTGTATCCTAATTAAATTCACTATGTGATTTATGTGCTTGAGAAACTTGCATTACGCTCTAAAGGATAAGTATAGCACTGGCAGCAGGAAAGGTCACCTATGCTATAGATAAGTCTCTTTTCGCTAACTGATTACAGATTTAGTTGGCCAAGTACTGGCAGTATGGACTATATGGCATGAAAAATGAGCCTCTTTAGTTGCTCCATTGCTGCAAATTTTGCCTGTAGTGTTGGCTACTTTGGATGTCTATATTGACCTACGGTTGCAGAAGTTCTTACTGATAATTATCAGTGAGTCAATGACCGCAACTCAACAGCCAGGACAAGAAGCTTAAATAATCTCACTTTTATGGAGGATTTTATTAGAATTTGTCTTGAGTGGGTGGTTTGTGGAATCACACACATCCATTGAACCAAAAAGTTTCACTACATCTCCTGCCTGATTTGAGTATTGTGTTTAAAGATACTGTACATGACCAAATATAGGAAGGATGCGAGCAACTTCAAAGCTAGTAGCCAGTGCTCTTCATCAAGACCAAAAAACTCGAAGTTAATGTTTTATTAATCTTCTTGGAATGTATGAAAGTGTGTGAGAGAAAGGAGGAAGGAGACTTTTACTTCTTAGGGACTACTAAGGAAAGCTGAAAGCAGCGTAGAAGTGTTTGCTTCTTTCTTTCACTAATGAAATATATGCTTCTTTCTTTCATTAATGAAATACACACACACACTGAGCAAATAGTTAATTCAAACTAATTATCTAAAATGATAAAATAATTACAATAAAGGTAAAAAGAAAATAATAGTTAAGAAATATATATTTTTTTACCGACAACTTGTTTTTCAATTTAAAATAGTAAAAGAATCTGTTTTTTCTTTCTGATAACTTACTTGAGTAGGAATTTTATTACAAAAGCCTACTAAAGATGGTCCTGATAAGGAAGAAGAGATAGCTGTGTACACAAGTGAAAAATTTACAGAATCAGAAATAAGTCTAGTACTGAGTTATTATTCATCAGTGTTTCATTCCGCTTTGAGGTTTCATGTGCACAATATTGAGATATGAAACTCAGACAGAAGCCATGCTTGGCTTGAGGTTGAAACCTTCAACAAATGTATTGTCTTTTTTTTTTTTTTTTTTTTTATTTTTTATTGTTAAAATTATTCACTTGAACGTAGAGGTATATAAATTCTGATTCTTCATGGATAAAATTACCCCCAACTCTTACTCATTAAGGTAGCCTAAAGATTTTATCATTGAGTCTGTTTAAAGATATTTGAGAAACATTTTTTTACCAATGAGAACAAGGTTAGATGGTTTGAAATAATCTTAACAGGTTAAAACTCATTTCTCAATTATCAATATTTTGGAATTTTACGACTGATTTTAGGAGTATCTAGTTGATAAAAAGATAAAAGAAACTATATCAAACCAACGAAACCCAACTCAGAATTTCTTCTGTCAGAGAAACAATCAACCCCACATACTCATGAGTTGCACTGCATTGTTGGTTTTCTGTATGTAATAGTATCCATGAAATCATCTTTAGTAGTCTAAATCTGGCTGTGCCAAAAAAATTCAATGAAGTCACCATTAGTCTTAAACTCCTACTTTCAAACTTCGAGTCAAGCTTGATCATGATGCAGAATGACGTTCAAATTACAATATTATGGCAGCAATAAAAGATACAATGTGCCAACTTGAAGATTGCCTAATTACTAAACATTATACAGAGAGAACAATTATTTTGTTCATCAGTTTTAAGCTCAAGTATATATACAAACTTCCAACCAGAAGTTAAGTTTTGAATATGTGACTATTCTCCGCCACAATGCTGTCCAACAGTGACTCACAAGCATCTTCAAGTAAATCTAACACCTGCCATAGACAGAGATCATAAGTTGAGGATCTACAAAACCAAAATACTTCTTCTGGTGTAGAACAATGATGGGAATACAACTCAATTTTGTTTTGGATCAATTCAGAAAGTTATGATATCAAAATAAGCACATATATGGATTAGAGGATATAAATGCTAAATTGATTCCAAAAAAAAGGACAAAACCAGGAATGTATCTATAAGCAGATAACTGGCGATGTCTTGGTTAGATAACTAGAAGTAAATACATCTCCGATGACTTTTGGGGAAATCAATAAGCCATTGGATGATTGAAGATACATTATAAATCAAACATATAATAATACATTACGAGCAAAGTTCACTCTTTGCTCTATTAGCAGAGCCCCATAGAGTACACTGAAGGCTCAACATGATAAGTCCAAAAAAAAAAAAAAAAAAGAGATTAACGCCCATCCTTGGATATCAAGACCAGGTAATAATATAATTTTTTAAGCCAGACTTGGATTCTTACCTCACATTTGGTTTGTAAGATAACAGCTCACATTTGAAATACATATACATAGCCTGTCTATCTATTGAATATAGTCTCACATTTATGAGGGAGTTACTGTTTCAAGGAGTACCAAGGTAAATTTCAGTTTTCTCTATTAGACATCATAACATCTTAGTTCCTTAGGCCACGATCAACATACTATGACAACCATCACCATGCACTCATTTGCATTATCATGCCTAAAACATGCAATCTCTTTTGCTACTTTACCACCAATACAGCTTGCAAATCAACATAATGGTCACCATGACACATACGTTTTACATCAAAACTTCCACCACCATCTTATGAAATCACATCCATTATGTCGCCAGCATCAGTTTGATCACGCCACCACCATCACAGTGTCTGGTAAAATTGTCATAATTTGATTCATAATTGAGAAAATTATCATCAAAAGTAAAACTGCCAATTTTTTGCCCAAACATAAACCAGATTCCAAGAAGGGAATGGATGACCTTCAAGGAAAATAAATCTTGAAAGAAGACTGGCATTCTACAACTTGTTAAGTTACCTAAAGACAAGAAAGCCGCAAGATTTAAACTCAGGACCTCCACTCTATGGAAAGATGTGGTTACCATCAAGCTCAATCTAGACCACCGATTCTTTTTTCTTTAGGAGTAATTTTGGTCAAACTATTAGAATAAACAACCATTTGAAATCATAGCTCACAAGTAACAGTAACATCATCAATTCACTAATAGCAAACATAATAACATCACAACCAATATGAAAGCTGCATGCCGTCTATTCCATTTTAGTTTCACCTCCTAACCATGAAAAATACAACTGATATTTCATTTCATGTCATGCCAACTAATAACATATGTTACCTTCTCAAAACCTTGGGGTCCACCATAGTAGGGATCAGGAACTTCAGTTTCATCATGTTTCTTACAGTAAGAGCACATTAATTTAACCTGAAAGATTATACACATATTACATCACAAATTCAATAATCCAACCACACCTTGACAGTATTATATCACTCTACTAACCTTTTTATGTGCATCTTCAGGGAGTGTCTCCCTGAATTTCCACTTATTAAAAGCATTCATTATATCCTCTACACATAACAACAACAAAAAAAAAACAATCATCAAAACAATTATACAGCTGAAATCATGAACAACAAACAAATTCAAGATAGTGATACTGATACCACCTTTATTTTGGTTGTCCATAGCAAGAATAAGATCAAAATCTCTAAAATCAGAGGGCCTAATGGGTCTCGAAATAGATGTTATTTCAATACCACGCCTTTTAGAGGCCGCTCTCATTCTGGGGTCTGACAAATTCCCCTTCAACAACAACAAACAACTATCAACACGACTAATACGTCATACGTAAATGTTTACATGCATAGACATACCTCATGGTAATTAATGGTGCCAGCAGAGTCGATGTTGAAGTTGGAGACAAGGCCTCTCTTGGTGACGATATCTTTGAACACACCCTCCGCAGCTGGGCTTCTACAGATGTTGCCTAAGCAGACAAACAGAACGGAGAAGGGCTTGCTGGTCTCTGTAGACTCTGCCATTGATGCTTTTACAAATGAAGAAGAGGAGGAGATATTGTTGAAAAGATTTAGACGAGATTGAGAGATGTGGAGAGAAGGGTAGTGGCGTCGGGTTGGCGGAAGAGCAAGTTTAAGAAATGGAGATGCGAGGGTGTAGTGGCAAACTCGTAAATTAGCGAGAGTTGACACTGTGCTACCGCTACAAGTGTGCTGCACTGATGCCATTGAACCAAAATCCATTCTGGGGGAACATTAAATTATTATTAGAAAACCATTATTATTATTATTATTAAAATAGTTTAACAAATATAATATTATAATAATAAAAATATATATTTTTTATGACAAAAAAATACATAATTTTCTTGCAAAAATGTTAAGTATTTTTAATTAAGGATATTCTTGAACTCGTAAACAATTCTTTCAGTTTAAAATTAAATAAACATCTCAAAAATAATATTATTAATTTTAATTATGATTCTTGCAATTAAAATAAATAACTAATTCTGATTTCAATACATCAATCCGATTTTAGACTAATTCGATTCCAAATTATTTCGATTTTAAGTCATTCTTATTACGCATAAATAAACGGATCATTAAATTTGTTATCTTGCAAAAATAAATATATAATAATAGTTAATCTTTCTGGCTTTTGTACCCCATCTCGCAGCCCATCCATTTGCTCCAATATGAGATCCAAATGAAGTAATCTAATACTAAGACATGCAATTTGCAAGTGTAATTTTGGACTTAATTTGTCACTAGCAGAATTTTCATATCTTGGCAGAAACCCAACAAAAAACCTGACACAAGACAAGCAACATTCACAAAGAATCATCACGATTGCCAAGACAAACACATTTTGGGACCTTCAACTACTACTCTAGTATACATACATATCATCCTCAATTAACTTGCCACCAATTTTTTTCTGAATTACATTTACACTATATGGTATGTATCAGTTACAACAAAGATGAAAGATATCTTCTTCTTTTTTTTTTTTTTGGGAAAAAGAAAAGCAAACACCTGCTTCTACCGTATCATTCATTCGTGCAAGTTTACGCTAAAACATCTCAAACTCCATATTCTCATCTGTACTCTGCAACTCTTCACACTTGTTGCTCTCCTGTTTCTGTAAAGCCATTGCTGGTGGTGGACCAATTATGGCGTCGTAGGACTTAGGCAGCTCTGGCGGTATTGCACATCTTATAAGAGCCCAATTAAGGCCTTCGAAGAAAGGGTGTTGTTTGATCTCTGCAGCTCCTTTAACGGATCCCAGTCGATTGTCGGGTTCCTTTACTAACAACCCTCTGATCAAGTCTCTTACCTGAGTACTAACTGTTGGGTTAACGGGAAACCTAAGGCTCTGTGATACCACATTGGATAGCGTTTCCTCGTTTCCTGATCCTTTGAAGGGGGTCCTGCCATATAATAGCTCGAACAGAAAGATTCCAAACGTCCACCAATCAACAGCACTTCCATGACCCTCACCCTTGATGATTTCTGGAGCCAGGTATTCATGTGTTCCAACAAAGGAGTTAGATCGGGCGCTAGTTGGTTCCACTACAATCTGTGGCAGTGGACTGATCTGAGCAGCTAGGTCTGATTTTATCTTCCGAGATTTGGCAGCAACTGACAGAAGTCTAGGAGTGAAGCACGAAACTTGCCAGGATGGATGGAGGCAAAAGGGATCAATGCAGCTTGACTCAGTGCATGGACTTGAAGCCTTTTTTGTGGGCTCCACAACAGGTGAAGATGACTTAAGTAACATTGGATTAACAGCACATCTGAGTGATAAATCAAAATCTGTAAGCATGATGTGACCGTCTTCTCGAACCAGGATATTTTCTGGTTTTAGATCTCGATAAACAACTCCAAGCATGTGTAGGTACTCCAACGCAAGGAGGACCTCGGCAACATAAAACCTGAAAATATGATACACTGGATTATGACCAAGAAGATCAAGCGGACCAGGGTAGGATGAAGACATGGGTCATGATCATGTGGTAGATCCTCTTAAATTCTTATAGGAATCAATTCACAAGCTTTGAAATAAATGTCTGCCATATATCGTGGCTGCTCAGCCTTATAACAGCTTTAATTTAGTGGCAAATTACAAGCTAAGGGCATAGAAACATGTAATGTAAGGGGTCACTTCAAAATCAAAACAGAAGTGCTTGTCAAGGCAAGAGAATTTATATGCATAGATAAATTATTGTTTCAACTGAAATTCGATACATGACAGGCATGAATATGGATGCATCCCATTTCCCATCGAAAGTCGAAGCATTGTACTGTACATGCATGAGTAAAACATAAACTCCATAACAGATGCATACCTGGCTGCTTGTTCAGAGAAACTTCTGTTGGATTGCCTCTGCCTCAGCACGTGCAAATCTCCACCAGGACAGTACTCCATAACCAAGCACGAGAATTTATCTGTTGTGAAATGAGCAAATAGTGTGGGGAGAAAAGGATGATCCAACATTTGCATGATCTCTCTCTCTGTTTGAGCCCTAGGCATTTTCTTCCTGCCCACCAAAAAATCATTGTCCATCACTTTCAAAGCAAATAAGCAACTTGTACCAGTTAACTCAGCAAGATATACAGTCCCAATGTCTCCACACCCAAGCTTCTTCAGTAGCTTAAAATGCCTCAAGCCTATGCAACCATGCTGCTTCTGAACACTGCGAATGGCTTCCCACCTCAAGTCTTTTGACATGTGAGGCCTATAGCCACCACGACTAGACCCACTAAGAGTGCTGTCCTCACTAATGCTTGTGCTACTACTATAATCACCAATGCTACTTTTGGAGCTTTGGGAGAATTCTCCCTTCTCTCTTGATCTTGATCTCTCGTCAGCTTTCGTCACTGCAGCTTTATTTCTGTTACCACAATGTAAACTGAAACCTGCTTTACTTGAACTTGTCTCTGCAACACTTGAGTTAACTTCAATGCTAATATGAGTACTACTGGAAGCAGAAGAAGCTTTCAAATTTTCTTTCCTTTCATTCTTGTTCACAGTACAGTCACGTTTATGGCTGTCCAAATAACTCGTACTAGGACCTGGGTCATTATTAGCACTTCTATCACATTGAGTGGAACTGGAGGCAGAAGATTGATCCTGCTTTACTTTTTTCTTGATGAAGCTTTTGCTCCGGAAGACTGGTTTGATTAGACGTGGACTATTGCTACCACATTTGCTCACTCTACAAATAGCATTGGAAGTAGACAGAGAAGATCCAGGATGCAACTTGTCTTTTTGCTCCTTTTCTGCCACTGGAGTGTCAACTGGAGCCCCAAATGAGGAGGGAGCTACTGTTTCCACCTCCTGGACTTCCCCATGAACAACAGCAATAGATGAAGACTCTGTAGAATTTTGCTTCTGAATCTCAGCCTTTGACATATCTTTCTCAGATTCTGTTACCAAAGGAACAACCTTATCTAATGAGAGTAATTTGTTTGTCGTTGTCTTTGGTGTCATTGCAATATCCAAGGGGTTAGACAGGTCTGCAGCTTGATTCAAAATCTCTGCCTTAGGCACTTGCACAGACTCAGGCATCTTCTCAGAGGAATTTGATTTTATTTTTTCTGGGACAAGAGAGATTTCAACTAAATTCTCTTTGCCTTCATTAAGGGGGAGACCAGATCCATTGGCCTCAGCCACCACCGCCCTGTACAACCGTTTGATAGTTCCCGCTTCTGAGGACCTTGAAGAACTGGAAGGCTTGGATAAACGCTTCATAGCAGCCATTTCTGCAGCCTGAGAGATACATAATCCTCTCAGAGCTTGCTTCAAACTCACAGGCTCTGAAATTCCTATCCCTGAGGCTTGAGACGAACCAACTCTAATAGGTCTTTTCAAAGCACTCTTTCGTAAAGCTTCCAGACCCCTAGTTGAAGTTCTAACATCGATTGCCTCAAAAAGACGGTTGATATCATCCTCTATAGAATACTTATTTCCCGATTTTGGCACACTATGTTTTTTGGCTTTGTTATCTATTTTCAATTCAAAATCTAAGTCTTCAGTTGATTCAACTATTTCACACGTATTAGATACTGTATCCATTTTTATTAAAATTCAGACACACAGTCAAAGAGATGAAATATGGCTATGCAAATTCAGACTAACCCATTTCCGAAGAAGCATCCCGAAGATAGCGAAACACAGAATACAAAAAGAACGCCACGTATCCAGTGAAGTTCTCTTCAATCATACCGATTCCCAAATTCGAACGACCCTTTATTATTACTCCACTAATTTCAAAAAGAAGCATTCCAATCCTGCCACATATACCAAATTTCAGATTATCACAAACAATGCAAATAACTACTCAATTAACAAAGGCACCAACTTATTCAATCATAATGCAGTGAACCGCAATATATATACACAAAGCATACATTCATTCCACAAAAAATAAAAATTCTACAAAATTCGAGATCAAACTTTTTCCTCTAGTAATTACAGTCAAAATTCAACTACCAAAGTCATTGAAATAATCTAACATATCAAACACAAGTGCCACCATGGATCAAAGTCATGAAATTTCATTCTCAAAGAGATATTACTAACCACACTGAAGTCATAAAGGCATTATGTAGACACAACTGCCATCTAACTAACAAACATTTACTTCTTGTGAAAGCATAAAGACATGCATATATAGCTTTCATCTATAATATTTGGTTAAGTGACTAGCACCTCCAACCAACTTGGACGCACCTTTATCTACTTGATTTATAACGTAGAGGTCCACAAGAATAAGTAAATTATACTTTTTCCAATTGAAAACCCATCTTAAAAGCTCCTGCAAATTTTATTTTATTTTTTGTTTAAAGTTGTGCAAACTAACAAACTTAATAAAATTCCCTGTCTCTGAGCAAAAGATGATATTATATACCATATCCGTATATACACACATAAAAGAATTTGTCCCCACCTCCAGATTTTGCACATAGAACAGCAAGCCAGACAAAAAGAGCAATTTTTCTATAGAAATAACATCCAGATCTTTCTAAACAAATTGTATTTCTTGATTTAAAATAAATAAATAAATTCAATTTTATCTGAATTTCATCTAAAAGTTATGATCAAACAAAGCAACTTTATTTCACAATTACGTACACATTTATGTTATTGGATCTAAGTTCAAAATATAAATTAAAAAATATATATTTAATTTCAAATAAACACATGTTTTGAAGTCCACTGATCATCCATGACACAAACACAAGGCACAAGAAACTCTATTTCCTCCCAAGAAAAATTTAAGAAAATTGAAAATTGAAGAGTAAAAATAATTTTTTTCAATTAGATAATAATATCAAATTCTTTTTTTTTTTTAATAAAACAATAATATCAAATTCAACATTAAAAAATAAATAAATAAATAAAACAAGAACCCATTAAACAAAATTAAGCAGGATCACACAAGCTAGTAAGTACCTCAAATCAAAACCAAATATAAAAAAGACCAACCAAACAGAAGAAAAGAAGAAAGGCTTAAAAAGTGAAATTCGAAGCAATAGTGAAAAAACAGCAAAAAAAAAAAAAAAAAGAAAGAAAGAAAGAAGGAAAGAAAAGGGTACCTGAAACAGGATCAGAGCCGTTGAATAGAGTTAGAGAGAGCAGATAACAAGATTGTGTAGTTTGCAGAAGGAAGAAAAAGCAAAAGGGTGCGTGATTATGAGGAAGAGAACTTCATTTTTCCTTTTTCTTTTTTTTGTTATTGATTTAATGTTGTTAGGGCTTAGGGCACGAGAGAGACGGGTTGAGTAGTGAATGAAGAAAGAGAAAAAAGAGAGAATTGAAATGCAAATCACGAGAAGTATGAGGTACAGTGGTAATACAAGTACTAGTAGGAGTAAGTAACCAGTGTTTCCTTGTGTTTCTTTTCTCTCTGAAATGGCGGAAAAACTATAATAAGAAGATACAAACCACCTTAGAATACTATCATACACTTTTTTGTCTTCTTCAAACCAAGTACATTCGGTGCTCATCCACGCCTTTTGAGATTTGTTCCTCTACATCACTCATATACTACAACTCTTCTCTCTTAAAGCATATTATAAGCTACATGGGCAAAAATAATTTTATATGAGGATGATAAATTTTTAACTATGAGCGACTTGCATATAATTAAATTTCTTTTATTACCTACATTTTTTTTTTGACATAAGACATATTACTCGTACAATTATCATTGCCAAGTCTTACGATTTAGGATACTGGGGTACGATCCTAAACTAAACTTTCATATTCAGAAGGGATAATCTAAAATTAAACTCTTAAAAACGAAAAAAACAACCCACAAGTTGTGGAAAAATCGTCCATAAACCAAAATGGACATCTACAGATCAAACCCTAGACCAAGCTCAAGAGAAGCAACATCCAAGAGGATGGATGTGGCTACACTACCAGCTGCTTTTACTTACACCATTTGTTTAGTTCAAATATTTTAATTTAAAGAAAATGACTTGATTGAAATTCTTATAATTTAAAAAACATTGTCATTAGAATTATAAAGTTAAATTTTTGCATCGAAATTGTAACTTCAATATTCATTTATTTGTACACACTACCTCTTAGCACATACGATCGTGTCCTCTATATATTAGAGTTTGTGTTTGTAATTTTTTCCATTTATTATGAAAATTTTTGGAAGTTGATAAGCAGTATTTGATTTCAATAGTTATTGAATTCACTAAAATGTTTGAGATTCAATTCTCCTCGAACTCATTTTAAAATTTGTATGTGTAGTTTTCTTCTTTTATTATAAATTTATTTCATAGTTGTTAAAATAGATATCCAAACCTAACCGGTGTTTAATTACAAAAGATTTCGGTAGACTACACCCTATTAAGGGAATTTGTCTTCCATTTATTATAATAGATATGTATGACATACAATTAGTGATTGATTTAAAAGGTCTAAAAAAAAAACATTTATTTAAGTAGATATCTAGGTTCAACTAGTCTTTGATAACAAAAGGTCTTGTAATCACCTAACTTGCGTGGTTTTAGCTTTCAAAATTAATATATAGTAGTTTGAAAGTGTAAATGAATTAATATAGTTCAAAAGGTTCCAATAGTCGTCTTAACAATTCGGTATAAAATAATAATAATAATAGAGATGGAAAGTGGAAATGATTTAATATATATATATATATATATTGATGACAGTTTTTTTATCCATTCGATGTTAATTTTTTTGAAAAAAATAGTTAAAAAGTGTAAATGAAATAATATACATATCCAGACCATGTAACTAATACTTGATTTTGAAAAGTCTCAACAATCATTTAATTCATTCAATACTAACTTAAAAAATAAAAATGAAAAGTGTAAATGAATTATACTAAATGAGTTTTAATACAAAAATGAATAATTTTATTTTAAAATCCAAATTTTAAGTTGATAAAACCTAACTCTTATAGCCCTTATAAAATTTAAGCTACTATACTATATTTATATAATTATGTAAGTAGGTAGGGATTTATATAATTCACTCCTATGTATAAGATTTATTTATTTATTACATTTGTTTCCTCACCTCAAATGCAATAGTACTCTCATCCGCATTTTTTTTGCCTTACTATTTGGTTTGTTTTTCTTTGAAGCAAACAAACTTTTATTTGGACAGTGTGGGAGCAAAAAAATTAAATTTTATCATTTAATTTATATAAAGATCATATATTAACGGATATGGAATGTTAATCTAATTTTTGTTGATATTTTTATGTGAGAGAAAGAAAAAGTAAGAAGCTCATTAACTATTTTCATTTTTTGTTAATATTTATATTAAAAACTTGTATGTATAATTCCTATCATGACCGAAAAAGAGTGTAAAGAAAAATTGATGATGTTAAAATGGGACAAGATATTATTTTAAAATTTGGACAACAGAAAAAGTTTTGATTATTTCAATGAGGTTGTCTATTTTGTATGCTTGCATTTCTTATTTTGGGACGTTTCATGTCTTCAATCGACAGCACGTATTACTGTACTCACTTCTTTCGTTATTTATTATGTTCAAATATAAATCAATTCATTTAAATGTTAACAGAGATAGAGGTTCTAACTTCTATTGGCCCCATTACTTTCCACAATCGCAATTAAACAAGTGAAAATAGAATACTGATAGGCTTTTAAAATTTTTATCTAAATTCATACCTAAATAATTTATCCAATATTTTATAAATTATGAGATGATTTAATAATTAATATGATATTAACAATTCATGTATCACATCATTTAAACATGAATTTGAAACATCTAACATTATTTATGAAAATAAATTGTCAATTAAACAATATTTGAAAACAAAATTTAACACTTTTATAAAGGCGACAATTCTCTTTCATATTCAGGTTATTAAATCAAGTCTCACCAATTATGTATGAACTAAGTTCTCCTAATATTATGGGAATAGATTTTTAAACCACCCATATGATATTTTAATCTCGTTAGATCTTCATAGACTATGATCATTGATGTCAAGATTATATATATTTTCAGTACATATTAAAGTTAATTAAGTCAGTGCATGATTTGTAGGTTATTAATTAAACATAAATGGATATTGACTAAATTAAAGTAAATAAAAGTAAATGAATCTAACGATTAATAATTAAAAAATTGAAATTGTTATATCATGGTACATTGAAGAGAACATGACTCTATATATATATATATATATATATACACATGTACATATAATTTTCTTTAATCTACACCAACAATTGGTGATTAGTACTTGTGATGGTCATGTGTTTAAACTGTAAGATTGAACAGTAAACTGAGATAATAATTAATTGAGTTAATAAATAAAACGACAGAAGAGACATGACATGGCAATATCATCAGTGAAAAGCATTGTATACCAACAAAAGGTAAAAGATAAAGTGTTGGCTGAAAATATGCGAAAGCTTTTAATGTATTTGATGAAATTAAATGACAACAAACTATATAATTATAAAACCAAACCTGAAACCAAACTAGCTTGTTTTCCTTCTAAGATCGGATACCTTTATTTTTCACGTAGTTTGGTCTACCTGCTGGTCCCACACCCACATCTGTCTGTCAACATTAATAAAAATAATGGAAGAAAAATAAACATAACCAGTCTTCGAGTTCGAGACCATCGCTACCAAAATCCTTTTTAGCCTCTTCTGTGATTGAAAAAGAACAGGAGTGTGCCACGTGATGGCCCCTCATTTTGCTGCCCAATTAATTCCACTAGTCTTGACTCATTAGATGTGATAGGCTGAAGTGTTGTTTTGCAAGCACAATTTTGTTTTCCAAAATTGAATTATGATGTTTTAATTTGATCCATAATGTTATTCCCTTTTTGAGAAACAAAGACTACAAACAAAAATGTTATTAAAAAATGTATATAAACTTGATTATACAAGGAAAAGTTATATTAATGCGGTAATGCCTTTGTTTCTCTATTTTTGTTGGAACCAATTATTAAAAAATCATAACTATGGTCAAATGATCTCTTAAGTGAAAAATTAATAGGTATTCATATAGATTTGAACCAAATACAACCACATTAAAATGCACAATAATTATAGATACAACCACTATGAAATTTAGGTAAAATTTGTTTTATGTTTCACAACTTTTAGATTAATAAATTCTAATTGTGTAAAAAAATATACTTAGCAATAATATTTGAGTATTTTAGTGTAAGACATGTGTTAAGAATAACGGAAGTTTTACCGGATAAATTAATATGCTTCGTAACGATACATTTATATGCGGTGAAAGTCATTTAATTACGTTTAAATTATCAAACAAAGAAATTGAGACATATATATAATTTATTATAAAAATATTAAATTTTATTAATTACATGTAAATCTATTCTACTTTTTGAAGCCTATAAAACCATTAAAAGAGCTCACTCCCTACATTGTAGATCATCTCTCGAGTATTTTAAATATTCCCCATGAGTTTTCTATTCTTTTGTTTGTTCAACTTGGACATTTTGAGAAGAGATTGGGTGTTGTATCTCTTTGACCATCTTCAAGAAACAATTACGTGTTTTTAGAATGCGAATGCGCATATTTATTTCAATCATATTTTAAATATAAGTAAACTTATTACATATGTACTGATTTCAACATAATGATCACAAAGTAATAATTAGTTAATCAAATAAGATTGTGTTATGTAAACATGACATAACAATCTTGTATTATAATTTTTGAATTGATCCAACGGGTGGAGAGGATGTTCCTTAAAAAAACAAAAAAATACATGTAGAGACGATGTTTTGAGAAGAGACTGGGTGTTGTATCTCTTTGACCATCTTCAAGAAACAATTATATGTTTTTAGAATGCGAATGCGCATATTTATTTCAATCATATTTTAAATATAAGTAAACTTATTACATATGTACTGATTTCAACATAATGATCGCAAAGTAATAATTAGTTAATCAAATAAGATTGTGTTATGTAAACATGACATAACAATCTTGTATTATAATTTTTGAATTGATCCAACGGGTGGAGAGGATGTTCCTTAAAAAAACAAAAAAATACATGTAGAGACGATGTTTAAAGTGTACCAGATGAAAGAGTGGTTAGCCAAATTCCATGCATATTTATCTAAACACCAATTTGTCATTTGCCCTATGTCCATGCATATTATCCAACCGAATTCCCATCTAATTACGACTTGCAATTTGGTAGATGGTACCTTGAATAAAAACAAATTCCTCGACTATGACTTATATGATAATTTGCCATATTTATAAGTTAAAATGGTTTATAAATGTATACTATTAAGTGGTTGAGTATTTCTATTGATCTTATAAAGAGGTCAAGGAACACAAATAGTTGTATGGATAATTTACTTTGAATTTAATCATTATCTACCCCCGTAAATAAAAATAAAATAAAAAACACAACAATAAAATGTTTATAATGAGGATGCTTGGTAGAATGTTCAATGCAAGATTGAAAGGTCTTATTTTCAAGATTTCATTACCTAATTTTGATTATAACAATTAAAATGTGCGTTAACACATTCATTGATTGTGACATATTATTAAACTTGCTAAAGAGTGTTTATTTTTTTGGGTTAGATATTACCCATTTTTCATTTAAATTTTTTTTAGTGTAAAACCATCCCTTAACAAAATTACCATTATGGACAGAATAAAACAATCACAAACCAAAATCACCATCCAAACTCCAAGCGTTCAATACCACAGCCCCAATGCACTCTATTTTCAAAAGACGAACTCAGAATTCATGCTGTCACATTCTGAAAACAAGAATCATCACAAAATAAACAAATTTATTTTCCAAAACAATCATCCAATGATGTCTACTACTCTTCCAAGTCCTCAATTTGTTGATTGACAAATCATACTCAATGCCTTCCTATATTCACCAATGTTACAAACAACTTCTCTAAGCAAATACAGCTATTCTTCAACTTCATGTAATCTTATTGATGCTAATTTGACTGTATTTGTTTTAGTATTAGATGCAGCTTTTGTGATTAGATTAGTCCTGGCTAATACTAGGTTTTTTTTTTGTTTGGTTTCTTTTTATCTTTATTTTCTTGACAACCAAATAAACTAATCATACATTTAGTATAATTAATATTGAATAACAATTTAGAACCGGAAGCAAAATTATATATTGAGAGGAATATATTTAACAAACATTTTATCAAACATTTGGTGTGAGCAAAATCAAATTATATGAATCTTCATTCCATAGTACTCTAATAAGGTTACTTTTGGTATTATCGGGTGCTTATAGTTGATTTAATACATGTAAAATATATTAATGGGTTTACTTATCAAATTGTGTGCAAATTACTTTTATATATGGGTGGTAACACCGGCATCCTTATTATTATTATTATTTTTTGCTAAGTAAAACCATTGAATTTGGTCCGTATCCAACCTTTGTGAGCTTTTAAAAATGGTTTCAACTTTCTAAACTGTCGGTATAATTTACAATTAACCCAATTCACTCGCCCTTCCCTCTCTTGTAATGCTTTTAGATCTTACAAACATATAAGTATATTATATATTTGGTTACCGTATTGGTTGAATAGAATTATCTATCAATAACAATATTTTGATTGATTATTCAAAAATTATTATTTACGAGTAATTTTATCCAACCAGTAAGATAATCAAATCCTTATGTTAATTATGAGGATTATTATTATTGGTTTGATTATATTATAACAAATCTTAGTCCATATATTTTTGTTGACAACTTTTGTAAGAGGGATTTCTGAAAAGTTGTGAGAAATTTCAAAAATCTAAAACAAATTTATATGAAATATTAACAAATTTTTAGAAGTATGAAGCATCTTTGGCCAATCCATCTATAATTTCTACATATTAAAAAGAATATTATAACAATAAATCATTAGTGGTTAGTAGAATAGTCAGACTTGTGATTTGCTCAGCGAAAGTTTGGTTTCAAATCCCCTCATGGTCATAGGTTCTACATGGTCAAAAACTACAATTTTTTATTTCCCAAATATAATGTTATGTGCATCTATACAGCCACAAACCCTAGTTTTCTTATTTCCAAAGTTGTAGGGTTAAATGGGAGTTTTGGTTTCAAAATTAAATTCATTAAGGACACATTTACCAATTGGTAAAGAAGATCAAATGGAATCAATTTTCACGGGAAAGAAAACTTAATTCCTTGGATAAGAGGAGAAAATTCAATTTGATTTCAAAAGGAACTTAAATAATTCATAATTTTGTGTGTAATCCACCTAATTTGATTATTAGTAATTATAGTAAACAACCGTTATGCATGTTTTCTCGATATGGATAAAAGGGCCACAAAAAGCTCAAAAAATAAGCACAATACTAAGAAGCCCAGACAACGAGCTCGATGGACTCCTGAGCTCGTATCACGCCAGATCTGTATCAGAATACTTCCAGCCCGTGTTTATGTTAAAACCCACCAGCACCTCTCCAGCTCACACAGTCCGCCAAATTGGAGAGCTAGCGCCAGGGAAGTGCCTTGTAAAGCCAGCCATCAGGTCAACCTACTTCCCAGATTCCACGCCGACACCACCTCAACAATTTTCAAGGAGCATTTAATGCGACGACTGCTCATTTAATGAAGATAATACTTTACTTTAAGCATTTAATACAGATATGGGCGTGTGAAGAATAATAATTATTGTGGCAATTAATGCGGTATGACCAAAATCAGATTACGTAGAAGTATTCATGATTTGTAACGTGTGCAACACTCAAACTGTATCTTCTCTCCTCTATAAATAGGAGAGATTTTCATTGTAAAAGAGAGATTGAACCCTAGTATTACCGTCACTTTGCCAGAATTAACCAGAACGACCCGTGGACGTAGGCGCATTCACCGAACCATGTAAAATTATCTATCTTTGCATTCTTCTTCCTCCTTTCTTCCCTTACTAACTGCTTATTATTGTTGTTCATCTACCATAACCAACATTTAACTGCATTTACTGCTATTCACCAAACTTAAATCATATTTATTACACTTATTATCATTTATTATACCAAACCGCAGTCTGGGCCTTTGGATCTTCTCGTCGACCGATTCTGAACATCGACAACAACAGAATCACAAAATTGAAATTAAATTTTCTATCCAATAATTAACTAATAAACGAGTCCTAAATGGATTCAGGCATGTTTAGATTATATATATTAATATACAATGTTAAGTCAACCAAGTACTAAACAGTAAAAACAATACGTGGGAAAGAATAAGATGCCTATATATGGTATCCCGTCCTTGTCATAAAAATATAATGTTTTATCCTCAAATCTTGATATGAAATCAAACATTTGTTTGAAACAGAAACAACTTTCACTTTCCTTCATGAGTTGAATCTTTTTTAAACACGAAATTAACGATACAAAAGCGAAAAGACTACATGCATGTGAACAAAAAAAATAAAGGTTCAAGGAACACGAGAAAATGGCCATATAAAAATTGTCTAAGATCCCGCCACTTGTGTTGCTTGACAAATAAATTGAAGTTGAAGTCATGATTGATACCTTAACAAGAAAGGGACTTTGGATTTTTTCTATTTCTTTTTTATTTCCTTTGTAATAATGATAACATATAACAAAATAAAATCTAGAGAGGGGGGGAGTCGCTTTATGGGCTAAATAGAATGTCCCAAGCGCTAAATTTTGGTGCTTTTACTTGTTAGGTGAGGAGTCCTTGTTGTTTTAACCCCATCTACTTCATCATGGAGCTTTGACGATTCCAGCTGCACTAGTTATGGGGTTTGAATGACCGCCTACTTTTTTCAAGGGAAAAATCCTTCCCACTTTTTTGGTCCTTCTAGCATTTACCGAGGTAATTGTTACAGTACTCAGAGCTAAAAATTGATTAGCGGAGCGTTTTCAAAATTCGAACTCTAATATATATATATGATAATCGCTACACTATCCCTTAATAGGAATAGTTGAATACTTTCTTTGATTCTAAAAAATTCAAAAATTTAAGTCTATCTCTTATCATAAAACACAAAATGTTGATAGTTTCTCTGAATTTAATCCCTTGCTCCCATCATAGACATATATATGTAAATATATATACACATATGATAATCGGATAACCTCATTCATAATATAAAAATTCATGGCTGTAGGGTAACTCTGACCTGACTTGTTTACTAATTAGAACCATTTACCTTGATGCTTCACTATCTAACTTGTATTAAATAAGATGAAACAGCGGACAAAATATAGGTTATTTTATAACTTAAAACGCACTAAATAACTTCATAAATGGGTCAAGTTAGGTGTCTGTGTCACAGCAAGTGAAGGACAAAAAATAGACCATCAAGGGTAGATTTCTGGAGTCAGAATTCTGTTCCTGTTTCTAGTAATGCCTCAACTTTGTGGGATATGATTGTACGAAGTTCAGGTTTTATGCTTTTATTTTTTTTATGGAACTTGTATTATGATGGTCCTTTCATTTCATTAATCACCATCTAGCATAGGAAAAAAAAAGGTATCAAACACAATATAATCATTCTAGCTGTTGATAAAGCATGCTTACTGTAATTTAAAACTTCTTTTTGGTTGTCTAGAAAGCATAGCTATTGCAAATAATTGACTATAAACATTCAAAATTTTGTTCTCCATTTGCTAATGGAATCTAGTCTTTGTAATTTCATTAATGAATTGCTGGAAATGTTTGAGCGTAATGATTGTAGCCAGGGGTGCAAAACAGGTCACCATATTAGACCAATTTAAATGATATTAAACGTTACACACCCAAGTCGGCCCAAAATTAAAAAAGTTGAGCCCATAAATAGGCCCACTAATATGAACGGACGAATCCATACTTCATAGAGTGGGTTAGACCCAAATAAGGCAAAAGAATTATAAAAAGCATTGAATTATATCAACATGAATTAATACCAAGTTTGATAGGGAGATTACAGTTAAACCTAAAATTTTTATGGTGTCGCATGAGGGGTATATAAGTTTCAACTTAGCAATTTCTAAGTTGACATTCATTTATTTATATTTTTCAACTATTGAATCAAAACTTGAACATCAGGTTTCTACAAGATTGACTGAGATAAAACTTTAAAATACAACTTGGATATTTATTCTCAGAAGTTGAAAGAGAACTATTCACACAAATAATGAGAATGAGGGTTGAACCTGTCATTTGAGTATTGGGCAGGTGGAAGATAGTTTTATCATCAAACCATTCAACTTTTCTCAACTTAGATGCAAAATTGCAATTAAAAAGTTAAGTTGATATAATATAAGCGGTTATAATTCTACTAACAAGGATAATACACAAAACAAGTTAGAGGAAACGGAAGTATTAAGATCAATTTTTAAAATCAGATCCATTTTACTTGATGGGTTCTATGAAGCTGAAAAAATAAAAACCCTCAGCCCGCGTGAGTGACATTTTTGTACGGTGACCTATATGGCATTTTGTTGCAGTATTAGTCTCCAAATGTGATGCATACGCTAAATTTACTGGTCATGTGTTGTGGGTCATATCATTGATATATGAAACAAACAAAAGATAAGATGAGAAGAGAAACAGTTTCGTCCGTAGTTGATGTGTTCACTGGTGTGGACAACTATAGATGGTAGCAGACAAACCAGCACAGGCCAATTCCAAGACCAAACAAGAAGAATGACATGAAAGTGTATGTGTATTCTGACACAGACTAATGCTGCTCTCTAATCCACTACTAATAAGGTTGTCCTTTCGCAGTATTTATGAACCCAATTGATAGGCGTTAGTGACTTTTCAATTGGAGTTATCATCGGCGGTGAATTTGGTGGCTGACTATGGGAGTGGTAGTTGTTACTTTGAGGTTATTTATTTCTTGATAATAATACAATTTTCAATAGGTCTACCCGTATGTGATTGGATCTCCATATTAAATAATATATTATTATTAAATTGAACATCTAAAACATTTTTTTTAAAACATTAATTGGTATAGAAATATATATCAGAATATATCAAGATCAATTACTATTTTCATATTTTATATATCTATTCTCATGGGATAAAAGCTTTCGTAATAAAAAATAAAAACTATGTATACAAACTTATAAAATAAGTTCAGTGGAAATTGGACTCTCATCGGGAGCTACATAACTATGTGCAAACATTTTTCTTTCTTAGATCTTACCAATACTCATTCATATTTTTCAAGCCTAATTTAGTCTTTTTAGCCTTTTTTCTTTAATTTTCATTTTCCCATTAAGTGTGTATTTTACTAAATTAACAAGAAACACGATAACGATTTAAAAAAAAAAACATGTAATTTTGGTTAAAAAAAATAAAATAAAAAAATGAAGGATTTGAATGAATATTACGATGAAATAAGTAGAAGAGAAGAGAACAATGTGTAGGTATGGACATAAAAGACGGCCCACTATTTCACAAAAATTCCACACAGTCCACATGCCCCATACCCGGCCCAAGACGTTCCCTTCAAAAATGAAAAAACTCTCCCACTCGCTCTCCGCAGTCTTCTTCACAAACCACAACTCTCTCTCTCTAGTCTCTAACAATGGAGCCATGGCTCGACGACTTAGCCGACGATCTCCAGAGCGTAAGCTTCACTTCCACCAACACCACCACCACTACAATCAACCGCAGCACCAGCTCCGGCTCCTCCGACGCCGCAGCACTCACTCCTGCACCCTCCGCTCACGGCTCCTTCTCCTCCATCTCCAAGTCCAAATCCACTCACTCTATCTCCCTCTCCGACCTACGCTTCTCCCTCCGCCTCGGCTCCGGCGATATCGGCTCCGTCTACTTAGCCGAGCTGAAGAGCAGTGGCAGCAACAACATCGACAATAACAGCCTCTTCGCTGCCAAGGTGATGGACAAGAAAGAGCTGGCGTCGAGAAGCAAAGAAGGCAGGGCCCAAACCGAGAGAGAAATCTTGCAACTCTTAGACCACCCGTTTTTACCGACGCTTTACGCCAGCCTAGACTCGCAGAAGTGGCTCTGTTTGTTGACGGAGTTCTGTCCCGGCGGTGACCTCCACGTCCTCCGCCAACGTCAGCCCAACAGACGATTCGACGAAACCGCCGTCAGGTACGCATCCACTCACATTCTTCCTTTTCATTCTTTGTTTGCATTTAATCTCAACTTGTATCATATCATTATCGTTGGTTTTCTTTTTTTAAATAATTCCGATTTGTATTTTTTTTCCAAATAAAAATAAAATTACTAAAATGGGGAGATAGAAAGAGAAAGCGAGAGAGAGCGAGACAGAGAGAGAGGGAGGGGCATTGAGTGATGGACGGTGATGGATCGAACGTGGTGGGGCTCATCAATCACAGGGCTGGGAGTGTCAGACGTGGGCCCCACCAGTTGGTCACTGTCTGATTGGGTAATCACGGTTTTTCCGGTGTCCTTAACGTACACCAGTTTCGTTTCGTTTCGTTTCGTTACGCTAGATTGGGGTGTGCTCTGTCTACAGACCGGAAAGATAATTGTCGGATGCGAGCGACCTCATTCAACCTAGTTAGTTTATTGGTCGGCGTTCATGATTTGTTTGACTTTTGTATCTGGCCAATAGGACACCCACACCTGTCACTGCCTTCTCTTAAATGCTAAATTAAATCCAAGCTAACACCTGTCAGGCCTTTCACTGTATGGGCAATTGATGGAAATTAATTTGCTTGTTATTACACAGCAACTGTGATAATATCTTCATCCTACCAAGTGAAAGTTGATATTTGGTCAGGTCCTAGCTTATATAATACTTGATTTATGTTTTGATGGACTTTTAGTTCGACCTGAAAAAAAAAATATATTAACAAATGTAGTTTGCTTACAGTCACATATTATTATGATTAGGATTGTTTGTGAATGGTAATAGATTTTAATTTTTTAATTTATAGCCTTAGTAAACCTTAGCAGATTAATTGCTTGTGGGGTTGGAAGATTATGTAATATGTCAACAATTATTGTTGATAGATCGACCCTGTTAAATGTTCTATTAAATTATGGGTTGTTGAAAGTTGAACGCATTCTCATGAAGCATTAAAAGGTAAAACAAAATAAATTTATTTGGGGAGGAAGGAGGGCTCATAATAAGAAAATGATTGATACCGGTTCAGGTTTTTAAGTGCACTAATGTCATGAAATATGATTTGCTCACGATAGTATAAATATCAGAAATTATGAATATTAGAAAGAATATAGTAGAATTTGAAAAGATAAAACAATAGTGTGTTGTATTATAACATTTTTAATGTTTATATCAACATAATTAAAGTAACAAATAAATTTATAAAAGATGGTTTTGGCGAATTTTAGGTACATACTTTTATATTATTTACAAGAGAAAGAGATTTTATTCCAATTATAGTGAACCAAAAATATAAATTCTGATATTTTAGGTGTCCATATATTTTGCCGGATTTATGGGAATCTTTTAGAGTTTCTAGTTTATGTAATTTGGCTCACCAAGGTGGCCCCCTGTTTCTGCCGGTTGCCTCTCCTAGGCCCCCTTTTATATATTTGAAAGTCTAACCCAACTATTATATGTATTAAAATCAAAATTTCGCCCAAATAATACAAACTCTACTTTTACCCATGAAGGTTTTATAAGTCCATGTTTTCTCCTCCCAAAGCTTATTATTTTAGGAGGGAAGTGGATCATAGTCCGAGTTGACATATTGCTTTGTTATTGTGAATCTTCCATAAGAGAGATACACACATGCACGCAAATAAACTAAACAAAGAAATTTGTACGAAAACTTGATCATGTGTATCCCATGTGTTTGACCATACTTGATGATTATTTTATACCATATAAGTTTAGTAACTCAGTTGACTATTAAAACCTATCATTACTTTTTTACTATTTTAACTCTTAAATTGATTATAAAGATAGTTATTGAATAATGAGTTTGACTATCATATTGGTTGGATAAGATTATTCATCAATAACAATTTTTGGATTGGTTAGAAGGGTCGTTATTGAAAAATATCCAAGGATTGTTATTGATAAGTAACCTTACTTAACCAGTAAGCCAGACAAATTCTTTCATATTATTATACATTGTATGTGTCTTTTAGTTCTTATATTTGGTTATTTCGAAAGAAATAATAGTTGAATATTGTATGCATGGTCAATCCTAATTTTCTCAAAGTTGTAGTGGTTAGATGTATAATATAGTATATATTAATATGAACGTAATCATTTTTAGACGTAATTGTGGGGCATAAGATGGTAGGGAGACAGACAGAAGATAGAACAATGCAAGATATGCTTCTCTGTATGGACACAAGTGAATAAACTTTATTCGCGTAAACTTCTCCGTCCTAAGAATTTTTCTTTTGATACATCTATTTCATATATTATATCATGGAAGATATTACGGGGTGCATGAAATTTTAAGAGTAGTTTATCAAGGAGACACGTAGGTCCCTTGTAGCATGTATTATGTGGTTCCAACTAGAAGCGAAATATTTTATTGTCTTAAGTATTTTTTCAATGATACGAAAAAGTCGTAAATTCAGGCTTCCTGTTTTCAATAACGAAATAGCACCACACCACTTATGATGAGTGATGACCTTAGTAGGTCCACGTATTGATGACCTTAATCATCAATTGAAGAATCTTATAATATTCAACTATTTTGGTTTTACTATGGTCTCATTATGCAACCGGTTCGTGTGTAAGATTTCGAAACTAAAATTTGTATCGTATGTAAATGTTAAACTTGTGCCTCAATATATTTATGGCAATGTCAAAAAACTCAAACACTATTTTCTCTGCTAATTATTTTGGTGCATCTTTCTGTCTCCTCCAGGTTCTACGCATCAGAAGTGGTAGTAGCACTAGAGTACCTGCACATGTTGGGGATTGTCTATCGTGATCTGAAGCCTGAAAATGTCCTTGTGCGATCAGACGGTCACATAATGCTGACGGATTTTGACCTCTCGTTAAAATGCGATGATTCTACATCAAAGGCTCAGATCATTTCTGATCAACACCCGCCAACTCCCGCTAAAAAGAGTGAATACCCAGCAGATCGTCCTCCTTTTACATCCACTTCGTGCATTATCCCAAACTGTATAGTCCCTGCTGTTTCATGCTTCCACCCCAAACGCAAACGCAAAAAGAAGACGGGCCACCATAGTGGGCCCGAATTTGTAGCGGAGCCCATGGATGTTCGGTCTATGTCGTTCGTAGGGACCCACGAGTATTTGGCGCCGGAGATAGTGTCCGGTGAGGGACATGGGAGTCCTGTGGATTGGTGGACACTAGGGATATTTATATTTGAACTATTTTATGGGGTGACGCCTTTTAGGGGTGTGGACCATGAGCTAACCCTTGCTAATATAGTGGCCCGAGCCCTTGAATTCCCCAAGGAACCAACCGTGCCAGCCACGGCTAAGGACCTCATTTCACAACTATTGGTTAAAGATCCTGCAAGGCGACTAGGGTCTACAATGGGTGCATCAGCCATCAAGCACCATCCATTTTTCCAAGGGGTCAATTGGGCATTGTTGAGATGTACACCCCCGCCGTTTGTTCCCCCTCCTTTCAGTAGAGAAGCTGAAAGTTGTCCTGAGACCCCAGTTGAATATTATTAACTAAATAAAAAAGCCAAAAAAGAAATTGTTAATAAGGAATATCTCACATTCTCACTATATTCAGACACCTTTACTGACTTGATTTTTCTTGAAATTATTCAAATACAGCTGGTATCTGGCATGTCTTGTCAAATTTAGAAGCCACTGTATATGAGATAGATCTGCAAACTTTACCTTTTGCATTGCAATTTGTATTTTGTGACAAAAGGAAACACCATTTTAGAAAGCTTTTACCATGCATTGGATGCACGTGGCGTGATTTATACGAGATGCACGTTGGGCGACAAACTTTTACTGAACCTATTAAAGATAGGCATCGAAAACCTCATCTCAACCGACACGGCATCGAACTGTTGGCCCCAAATCAACGGAGGTCGAAATTTAATAATTTATAAGGTTTTTTTTTTTTTTTTAAATTATTAGAACTTAACTTGAAATTAATAGAGATATGATTTTTAGACATGATTCGAAAAACAATTCTCAAGATGAGAGGAAACAACAATCCACACGGTCTGAAAGAAGCAACCCATGGATTAGTGAAGGACTCGTGTTTGAATCCATGAAATTTGATACCAACGACATGGATATCGGAATGTCATTTTATCATTGCACCAATATCGCTTTGTGCCAAATTTATAAGTGGTTTATTTGCATGAAATGACTCAAAATGAGTTAGATGCTTCCAATATAGGTGATTATTTTTACTAAAATATATGAAGGTCAAAGCGGACGTCGGGAGGGGAGTATGAGTTGGGTAAGCAGAAGGCGGTGGTGCCGCGTGATAGGCTGGCCGGAGCATGGGCTTGGCATGAGAGAGATGCCCCTCCACCATGTGGATTGTTGCGCACCTGGGGAATACGTGGGGCTGCCCGATTACCGATATCACCTTTTCTTTTTTTGGATGCTCACATGTTGTTTGTATTAATTCAACTATGATGCTCATAAAAGTGCATTAATTCCCTTTCACGCTATTATGTGTGTGTTAAAGTGTTATTATCTGTATTTCAAAAAAGAAAAAGAAAAAGTTATCTGTCTTTCGTGATGCAGTTTAGACTTTGTAATTCCAACTGTTTCATTATCAGTGTTTGATTCAAGTGACTTTCAATTGCTTCATCATTACTGTTGGATGGAATTAAACCGAGTTTCATTATTTTATGTATTGTTATTAAGTTATTTCATAGATTTGTCATCAGAGATTAGACTTCTACGGATTAAATATATCATTTGGTATTTGATTTTGATTAGATTAGTTTTCCCTATATTATTTAAGTTTAACTTAAGGATAGTCAGCATTACATTTTCATATTCTGTTTATTCTTCAAAATTATCTGTGTGTGTCTTCGTGTTGGTGTGAATTTCATAATAAATCTTTTAGCTATGTGTCAATCCTAACAAATAATATTAGTAACCTTAAAATTAGATTAGAATGGGTGTGAGAAAAAAGTGAGCGTGTAAGAAAACAGTGATATCAATTCTAGATTCCGTTAGGATTGGATAGCTAGAATTAGATCTGAAAGTGCAGGATTTGAACTAGGAAAAGGTTCAAAGACAGGTTGAAACTAGGGGTAAAAAGAAGACTCCATGAAAGAATTAGATCTAAAGTTTTCGTATTAGATTGTATTCATATTGATAAATGGAAAATATGAGGAAAAGTTCCGCAAATGATGCCCCAGAGTCATTACAAAAAGATGAATTTGATCGGACGACATTTTATTTCAACTTTCTTTATTTTTTCAATTATTCTATTCCAAAATTTAATCATATATACTTAGGGATTGTTTGTTTTTAACCCTTGACACTTAATAGTACTGAATTAGACCAATTAAGAGATTTTTGTTTATCTTTTTAAGTGGTTAAATCACTTAAAACAATCCAAAAACCACTTAAAAAAAGTTACATTTTCTGACTTTTCACTGAATGATTTTATAAATATATTATTCAAAGTTTATCATTTCAAAAATAATATATTTCTAAGTTTATCGTAGTTTTACAATATACAAATTTCTTTTAATACTTTAACAAACAACATTGAAAAATAAAAACGCTAAATATCTCAACATCAAATTTTTCCATAGTTGGATTACTATATTTCTCTAACAAATTCCAGTAAAAATCTTTATTGGTTTTCTTTATTAATCTATTTGTAGAGTAGCCCATATTATGTTTATTTGTTAAAACTTCACTATGTTATTGATGTTTTTGGTTTATGTATATTGATGAGAATTTGTTTGTGTATAGCATAACCTCAAAGTTTTTCTTTTTATTTCTCTTTTTGGTTTTTTTATTTGAAAGTTTTTATCTCAAAATTTAAATAAATTATTTGTTAAATAATTTATCGTAATTGTTTGTATCATATTAAATAAAGTTGCTTAATGTTGACGTTCGGAAACGATCAACCAGAGATTCTGGGGCCCAGACGGCGAACTTGGTAATTAAAGGTTTTGGTCGTGATGATGAAAGGATAATAAATAGGTAATTAATAAAGTTCAAGGTTGGTGGTGATTAATTCAGGTGAAGGAATATCGGTCTTAGCTGTTGGTCGGATTTAATAAGGTGATCAGCAGGAAATTAAAGAGAAAGAGAGAGAAGACACAAGGATTTTTACGTGGTTCGGTGACTGCACCTACATCCACGGCCACTCTGGGGTTCTTCCGGCAGAGTGACAATTCTCTAGTGTATTATGCTTGTTGGTACAGTAAAAATGTCTCCCACCTTTATAGAGGAGGGGGGATGACAATATAAAAATACAAAGAAAGTTACACACGTTACAGTCAACGGCTAGTTTTAACTAATCCTGACATTGTCATGCTGCATTAATTGTAAAGGTAATGATGGTTTCCTCCCTGCACAGATCTGCATTTGATATACCTGAAGATGCCTTTACTTCATTAAATGCTTCTGGGTAATTGTGTAAGCGGTTTCCGGCAGGAAATCATGAGGGTTGGTAATTCTAACAACTTGCTATACACGGTATCCCCTGGGTAAGCCTTCTGGTCAGCCAGGTGATACACACTGGAGGAGAGCTGACATGGTCAAGGGGAAAGGTAAGGCGATCTGGGGGTCCATGCGAGCTCGCGACCTCGCGACCTCGCGAGCTCCCCGAGCTGAAGGTATGAGCAGGGGGCATCCTGGGAACTGCTGCTGGCTTGCGACCTGGGTGACTTCATGAGCTGGGCTGGCAGTCACTGGTTCCAGTCTTGGGCCTCCTGGGCCCTTGCTTCTATTTAAGTAAATAAGGCATGAGTTGGGCCATTTGAGCCGATCCAGAAAATGGGTGTAACACTTAACAACTAATAGTAAAATGATATAACTATCAAATTGTTAGTATTCAGATAATTTTAACTTTAAAAAATAAATAAGATAATTAAACATTCAGAGGTAAGAAAAAAAAACATGTTTATCTGATTTCTGATTTCAGTCATTATTCAGTCTTCAATAGTACTATTCAATCTTTAAACAAGAAAACAAATGATCCCTTAAATTTGAGCTATACGTTTTATTATTTTCTTGTTTTCGGAATTTTACATATTTTGCCTTTAGGATTAAAAACTTTGAGTGAACGGAATTGTACAGTAGAAAGTAGTTTAATATTGAAATTGGTGTAGGATCCGATTATGCAACTGCATGAGGACCTGGGCCTGTAAAGCCCAAAATTAATTTCTCCATATGTGCGAGGCAATCGACAATTCAAGCGGCAGGAGCCAGAGCCTGTAACATATTCGTCCGTTTTCCCTCAACTCTCTCCAACTACTCCAAGCGGTAAGAGTCTGCTTTCGGTTTCCTTCCAGCCTCAAGAGTTGTCAAAACAACGCTCGCTCTCTCCACTTCATGCAATCATCAACAATGGAGGAGCCTCAAAACGGCAACGCCAACTCAGTCGCAGCTGGTGAGGACGACGAGGCAGAGGCCATGGTCGGCCCAGCACCTGCTGCTCCTCGGGCTCGGGCCAAGCGTCCTCTCCAGTTCGAGCAGGCGTATCTCGATTCCCTTCCCTCTGCTAACATGTACACTTTCTATATATTTCTTAATATTGCGTGTTTTCCAGGGTTTAGGGTTTAGTTTAAAATGTCCTTTTATCGCTTTTGATGATTTTTTTTTAATTTTGGTTCATGTAATTTGTTAAATATTTGTATTTCAATGCGAGTCATACACTAATTTTGTTATTGGCCATCATGGTTTTACAGGTATGAAAAAAGTTATATGCATCGTGATGTGGTTACACATGTTGCCGTCTCAGCTGCCGAATTTTTTATAACTGGAAGCATAGATGGTAAAAGCAGTATCATGTTACCTCTTTAGTATCTTGATGTTTCGCCATTGTTTTTGTTGACCTGAAAATTTGAGACATCCACGCATTGTGACAAGCCTATTATTTTTAGTGAATACTGATTTTGGAACTGATGCTGACATTGTAGGAAGCATACATAACTAATTGATTTGGAAATATGATGTCTTTGTATAACGGGAAATGAAAATAAGAAAGTGGATAGAATAATTAGCATCACTATAGAATTTGTAGGAATGACTCACTACGTGTACAATCTCAAGAATCTTTCATTAGAGAGGACATACCACACACCCCATGTGATGGTATCACATTACAAACACATTCATTGAAGGATGAAATATGCAGTCTTGAAACTTCTAGAATGGATCTGGCTGTACTTGCAGAGCATGAGACTTTGTTCATTGGCCTGCATCTAGTTTTAGTTGTATAGAAAGATCTAAATTGCTGAGCTATGCTGGTTCATTATTGCTATTTGAAGTTAAAAAAGGCAATGTTAATCATGCACTATTACAGTGTGACAGTGATATTTTATTTTTTAAGTAGATTTTGCTATTTCAGATGATGAGCTAGCATTTGAGCAAATATTGTCTGTTAGACCCTTAAATTCAAAGGAATGTATTTAGTTGAATTTAGTAGTATGGAGATGCACTAGAACCTCTTTATATGACAAATGGGGTTATTATGCTGCCACTAATTAGTATTCTTCAATGAACATTCTAAGCTGCTATATTTTGGATGATATTGATGCTTGCCTATGATGGTAGTATGTTTGTAGCAGATATATTTTAGTTGTTTTCTCTTAATTACATCTGTTATATGATGAAATGTCAAATGTTATATTTAATTTTTGATTTACCTTAATCTTTTTTATTAATTTAAATTTTCTAAAACCAGGCCATTTAAAATTTTGGAAGAAAAAGGCTGTTGGCATTGAGTTTGCAAAGCATTTCAGATCCCACCTCGGTCCAATTGAAGGCCTAGCGGTGAGCTCTTCCATCTCGTGTATAAATCGTTTTGTGTTTGTAGTATGCACAGGATTTGAGGATTTTTAGGAAAAGAGAACTACTTCAGTTTTATTCCTTACAACTTTCTTAATCAGAAAGTTGTTTATTTATACAACCTAATCACATCCCAAAAAACTAAAAGATATCTTCCCATTTAAAAGAGAAGTTTATCTTTAAAGTTTATCCCAAATAAATAAATAAAAAGATAAAACATTTACTTAAACTAAGAGTTTTGATAACAACAAACTCTCTCTTATCTGACTACTGCTGTAATTCTCAACACCCCCCCTCAAGCTGGGTCATATATGTTGACCATGCCCAGCTTGGAGCTCAATTTTTCGAACATTACTCTTGGTAGAGCCTTTGTAAATATGTCTGCAGTCTGTTCTGATGTTGGTATGTAGTCCAGACTTAGAAGTCCTCCTTCAATCTTCTCTTTTATAAAATGTCGATCAATTTCGACATGTTTCGTTCTGTCATGATGAACTGGGTCTTTTGCCATGCTGATGGCAGCTTTGTTATCACTCAGCAACCTGATCGAACCTGTAAAATTTACTTTTAACTCATCCAACAGTCTTCTAACCCATAAACCTTCACAAAGTCCATGTACAATGGCCCTCAGCTCTGCCTCTGCACTACTTCTAGAAACGACTGCTTGCTTCTTACTCCTCCAGGTGACTAGATTACCCCAAACGAATGTACAATATCCAGAAGTGGACCTACGGTCTACTGCTGAACTTGCCCAATCAGCATCTGACATGATCTCAAGACTTCGATTAGTTCCCTTCTTGAAAAACAACCCTTTTCCTGGTGTCATTTTCAGATATTTCAGTATTCTAAACACTCCATTCATGTGTTCTTCTGTTGGGTTGTTCATAAACTGACTTATGGAGCTCACAGCAAAGCTTATGTCTGGCCTTGTGTGAGAGAGATAAATCAAGCGTCCAACCAGCCTCTGAAATCTTCCCTTGTCTACTGGTGCACTATTTTTCATAGTCAATGCCATAGGATTGAGTATACCCTTTGGCAACCAAACGAGCCTTGTGTCGATCAATACTTCCATCAGCCTTATGTTTGATTGTAAATACCCATTTACAACCCACCGGTTTCTTGCCTATAGGAAGCTCTGTTATGTCCCATGTACCATTCTTCTTTAAGGCTTTAATTTCTTCATCAATGGCAGCCTTCCATTCAGGTATTTCCATAGCCTCTTGCACTGTTTTTGGTACCTGTGCTTCTGATATATTGGCAGTAAAAGTTCTAAAATTGGAGGACAATCTATCATAGGAGACATACTTACTTATAGGATAAAGAGGCCGTGATCTACAATCTCTTACCCCTTTCCTTAATGCAATAGGTAAATCCTCATTAGAATCACTGTCTTCCTGCACAGGTTCCATCTCTTGGCTATCATCAGGTGTGTCTTTCTGGTCAGGTTCTTGAACTGCTGGTATAGATTCTTGACTTGATTTGAGATGTTCCAAACCTTCTACTTCACTTTTTGCTTTATTTCTCCTAGTATAGACAATCAGCTCTGGTTTATCTATATTTGAGGGAGTCAAATTTGGTTCAGGTTCAGTAGGAGTCTGGTTTGACAAGTGTTCTTGACTCAAAAATTGATCACTCGGAAGATAAAAGATATCAGGAAATGAATAAGGATTTGTTTCAGCTGACTTAAACTCAACACACTTATCATTTTCTGGTTGTTGGATGTAAAATGGTTTGTTCTCCATGAAAGTTACATCCATTGTGACATAAAACCTCTTAGTTATAGGAGAATAACATTTATAACCTTTTTGGGTAGCTGAGTAACCTAAGAAAATACACCTAACTGACCTAGGATCCAATTTGCTTCTAAATTGAGAGTAAACATGAACAAAGGCTGTACAACCAAAAACTTTGGTGGGAATGTGAGAAATAACTCGACTTAAAGGATAACATTTTCTGAAAACTTGACATGGGGTTTGAAAATTTAAAATCTTGGATGGTAGCCTATTAATGAGATACGCTGCAGTGAGAACAGCTTCTCCCCAAAAATGTTTTGGAACGTTTGAGGAAAACATTAATGCTCTAGCTACTTCTAAAAGATGCCTATTTTTTCTCTCAGCAACCCCATTCTGTTGAGGAGTATCCACACATGAGCTATGATGAATAATTCCTTCAACAGATAGGTAGTCACTTAATGATGAGCTAAAATATTCTTTGGCATTGTCTGTTCTCAAAATTTGAATTTTTTCTTGAAATTGTGTTTTTATCAAGTTATTAAAACGCTTGAAAATTTTGTCAACCTCAGATTTTTCCTTCATCAAGAAAATCCATGTTAATCTAGTGTGATCATCTATGAATGACACAAACCATTTTGACCCTGTGATGTTGTTGATCCTAGAAGGTCCCCAAACATCGCTGTGAATTATCGTGAAGGGTTTTGATGGTTTGTAAGGTTGAATCGAATATGAATTTCGAGAGTGTTTTGACAATTCACAAATCTCACATTGGAATGAATTTGGATCTTTATTATCAAACAAGGAAGGAAATAGTCTTCTTAAGTACAAGAAATTGGGATGTCCCAACCTAAAATGCCATAGCATTACATCATCAGCTTTATCATTCCTAACATGACAACTAGATTGACTCTGGAACTCTAAAACATTTGTTGAAGAAGACTGCCTTACTGGAGAATTATTGCTCATAAGGAAGTATAGCCCTGAATGCATCTCAGCACTGCCAATCCTCTTCCCAGTGTCCAAGTCCTGAAAAACATAGTATGTAAGGAAAAACTTAGTCACACAATTTAGTTCCTTCGATATCTTGCTAATTGACAGCAGATTACAATTTAGATTAGGAACAAACAAGACTGAGTTAAGGGTTATATCTTCTGTGACTCTTACAGACCCGATTCCTGCCACTTTTGATAGTGAACCATCAGCTATTTTTACCTTGAAATTTTCAGTGTAAGGACTATAAGAACAGAACAAGGACGCATCACCAGTCATATGGTCAGATGCTCCTGAATCTATAATCCATGACATACCTCTGAGTTTTTCTGTGTTCAAAGCATAAGAGAAGGTACCTTTTTGTGCCACTGAACCTGCACCAACTATTGTCTCACCAGCAGACCCGCTAGCAGCAGTTTGTGCAATTAACTTCTGCAATAATTCCACCAAGTCTTGGCCTGCCGGAATTGAAATCTGACCCTCTGTATTTGCTGCCAGATTTCCACTACTTTCCTGGCTATTCTGAAATCGATTTGGCTTCCAATTTGGTGGTTTTCCATGGATCTTCCAACATTTCTCCTTGATATGGCCCGGTTTTCTGCAGTGATCACACCATGGTCTCCCTTTTCTTGGTCTGTTATCTCCTGTAGTGTGTTGATTTCCATGAACAGCTAATGCTGATCTTTCCGTGCCACTGTCAGTCCTGTTCTGGGCCCCTAACATTAATTTCCTCCTACTCTCTTCTCGTTTAACCTCTGAAAAAACCCCTCTAATTTTCGGCAGTGGCTTAAGGCTTAAAATCCTTCCACGAACTTCATCGAAACTTTGATTTAAACCAAACAGGAACTTGTAGATTCTTGTTTCTTCAATTACTTCTCTGTGCAGCGCACCATCTTCTGCACACTTCCAATTGAGCTGCTTATACATATCCACCTGCTGCCACAGCCTCGTAAGAGTGTTGTAGTACTGTGTCACTGTCATATCATCTTGTCGTAAGTCATGAATCATGTTCTCTATACTGACTATCTCAGCCCTATTATCACTGTGAGAATACGTCTCCTTAGCAGCCTCCCAAATCTCTTGTGCTGTTTCATAGATAAGAAAATTCTCACTTATGTCATTGGTCATTGAATTTGTGAGCCAAGACATAACCATGCTATTATCAGCATCCCACTTCCTGAATCCTGAATCCTCTTTCGCAGGGGCTGGAAGTGCACCAGTCAAATACTCCATTTTTCCTTTGCCTTTCACAAACATTTTCATAGATTGAGACCATTGAATGTAATTATTCCCATTAAGTTTATGACTTGTAATGGGTAGAAAAGGCTGGTTGTTATTTTCAGATCCTCCTCTAGAACCTTCTCCTCCATTGTTTGAAGAATTTGGTTCTGGATTGGAGGAGATTTCTGAGGAAGAGTTTGGTGATGCCATACCGTAATTTGTCATTCAATACGGTACTGCTCTGATACCATGAGGATTTTTAGGAAAAGAGAACTACTTCAGTTTTATTCCTTACAACTTTCTTAATCAGAAAGTTGTTTATTTATACAACCTAATCACATCCCAAAAAACTAAAAGATATCTTCCCATTTAAAAGAGAAGTTTATCTTTAAAGTTTATCCCAAATAAATAAATAAAAAGATAAAACATTTACTTAAACTAAGAGTTTTGATAACAACAAACTCTCTCTTATCTGACTACTGCTGTAATTCTCAACAGGATTTAATTGCAATACACTTAGGTATGTTATATTTATATTAGTGTATGTATATCATTAGATTAATATCTATCATTGTTTGATTATTGGTTGGGCTCAAAGAAGTTACAAATTAGGCTAAACAATATCAATGTATTTTTTATCTCTCATTGTTAGACAATATGTATTTATGTAGAGCTGTTGTGCATATAAAACTATTAGACCAAGACAGTCAAATTTGGAGCTCTTTTCTTAAATAAAATAAAAATTAATAAACCTTTATTATTTTTATAAGTTTTCAAGATTAGATACATGTTAAGTGGAGGGAAAAAAAGGAAAAAAAAAAAAACACAACCCACAAACATGAGTTATGTTGAAACTCATCGTATAAATGGGTTTCACAATGGTGGGCTATGCGTTAAATCAAGGGATTTGTTATAACCAATCCCTTGATTGCACCAAACTTCAATTTGAGGAGAAATCTGATGTTTAAATCCAATCCCCTCTTATATATGGTGCTCCAAATGCACCCTTTTTAGTTAAGAGAGTACATGTGTGACATTCCCCTTTTTTTTTTTTAATTATATTTTCCATTGATTATTTATGCCGTTCTCTTTTGTCATCTCTTTCTTATTGTTTTTTCAAAATATATGTATGTCTATTTTTCTTGCTACTGCAGTTGTCAACCATGACTTATTTCAGCTATGCAGGTTAGCGTTGATGGATTGCTTTGCTGTACAATTTCAAGTGATCGATCTGTGAAGATATATGATGTTGTTAACTATGACATGATGCTCATGATCCGCCTACCATTTATTCCTGGTGCTGCTGAATGGGTCTATAAACAAGGGGATGTCAAAGCTAGGCTTGCCATTAGTGATAGGAATTCCTCATTTGTGCATATCTATGATGCACGAGCTGATTCAAATGAACCTATCATCTCTAAAGAGGTATCTTATTCAAATGTTACCATGGCCAGTCCAAAAGGAAAAAAGAAAAATCAACAAACTGTAATAATTTTGCAATTTCATGAGTGGCTAATAATTTTGCAACTTCATGACTTTCGTTTTTCAGATTCATTTGGGGCCGGTAAAAGTTATGAGGTACAATGCTGTATTTGATTCAGTGATATCTTCTGATGAAAAGGGCATCATCGAGTACTGGAGTCCTGCTACTCTTCGGTTCCCTGAGAATGAGTATGTGCTTGTGTACATTTTATATAAACATCACTAAAATTTATATTGTAAAAGAGACCTACGAAAGCTTAACAAGCATTTATGGGGGGCTTTTTCAGATTTGAATATTTGAATAGATTTCTAGTAATTCTTTTGTTTAGCTTGGTCTAAATTGCAATTTGGTGTTTAGGTGGTGTTACACTTTTATTGCTGCAAACAATTATATAAAAGTTACAGTCTCTGAGATAACTTTAGAAACAAAGAAGTTCATGAGTTATAAGCTAATGCTCAGCACATAATTTCCCTGTGCTTATAAAATCACCCTATAGTAGAAGGCACACTTGAACCATTGGATCATGGACCACAACTGCTATATAAAGCATGGGAGCAGAAAAAGAATGCAATTGATGCCAGGAGGATAGAAACAAGCTTCTCATCTTTAGCATTCAGTCAATTGCTTACAATGTTATTGAAATTATTTCTATGTTTTGGCTATCAAATAATCGCTAACAGCCAATAATGAGAATGAAAGAATTTGTAAAATGATTACATGCAAAGAAAACTAAATTTTTGGTGGCCAATAACTATGAGAATTTTAATATGTTAACAACTGTGAGAAACCTTGAATGGAAGAACAGTCCAAATGTTGTTTACAAAACTAAAAGAGTTTTGAGCTGTATTAGTCGTTTAAATATGGTCCACATAGCT
Source organism: Litchi chinensis (assembly GCA_019925255.1). Classification (NCBI taxonomy): domain Eukaryota; kingdom Viridiplantae; phylum Streptophyta; class Magnoliopsida; order Sapindales; family Sapindaceae; genus Litchi; species Litchi chinensis. The sequence continues at coordinate 16,619,439 of CM034473.1, read as the reverse complement.
GCATTCATGTATTCATTGGTCCAAAGCATGGTATATTGGGTGATTTGGGGTTTAAATTACTAATTGCATGTTTTCTTGCAAGTGTGTTGTCCTTGGTGATGACATTACTGGCACAACTGGTATCGTAGTTCATTTGAATTCTAAATGAATGTTTTAATTGTCTTCCTTTTTATGGATGCATTGCTTAGAACAGGTGACATGTGAGTCATGTTGTTGTATAACTGTCATTTATCTTGAGCTTTCCTCCAGTAATCAGTAACCCAGTCATCTCAATGGTTTTCATAACAAAAGTCTAGTATGTATCAGGACTATAATTATAACTTGCATTTGTATTTTTTTTTTTGAAACAATCAACTTGCATTTGTTAAATTTTAATATTTCTTGAAATTTTTTTATTAGTATATTTTTTAAAGATTGAGCTTAAATATCATTAAATTGTCTTACATCCTAAAAAATTAATTTATTGAGTTGTGATATTCATTACTATGTAAACCTTACTCCCACCTTCAATAACTTAATATGTGAGATTGTGAGTTCTTTAACACTCCCTCTCATATGCGAGTCTAGGTTGACATTGATTGGCCACTCTTTTTTTTTTCTGTTATTATGGTTTCCAGTTACTATTCAACGGAGCCTAAGATTTAGCTGTTGATGCTAGCCTAGAGGCTTTATTACAATGTTAAAATTTTAATTTTTTTGGAATTTTTATATTATTATTATTTAAGATTGATGTTATGTATCATTTGATAGTCTTACAACTCACAATACTTACTGGTCTATTTAATTGTATGATATCCACTGCTATATGAATCTTATTCCCACTGTATCTAGCTTCATATGTGGGTTCTCAAACAACATTGTTGTCGGATGTCTAATTTGTTCGTTTCTTGATTCAGTTTATATCTGCTAGTTGGTCCAAACAACAACTAAAAAAAGTGTTGAGTTTTTGAAGGCTTCCGATGCTTTCATACTTGTGTTATTCTGCATGCTTTTTTGTAACTCATTTTGTATGAGGCTGAAGCACTGTGTGGCCCTCTGGAATCTAGTTTTTGTATTGTCATATTGCTTTTATTTTAGATAAGCGTAATTTTGCTTATGTACTTTTATTGCCATGGATTTTTGGTGCTTGCAGGGTGAATTTCAGATTGAAGAGTGATACTAATCTCTTTGAAATTGTGAAATGCAAAACAACTGTTTCTGCTATTGAGGTACTATATAAATTCTGTATCAGAAGAATGTCGTTTATAGATGGGTTTTATGACTATTTTCTCTTGACACCCATAACGAGTATAAACCTATTGTAGTTACTAGTTGGATCTAAATTGGTATTTTTTATTCCTTTTAACAATAAATTCTTGCTTTACCGCTATAGAAGTTGCTAATTTGAAGTCTACTTTATGAACTTTCAGGTGAGCCCTGATGGTAAGCAATTTTGCATCACATCACCTGATCGTAGGATACGTGTATTTTGGTTCAGAACTGGTAAACTTAGACGAGTTTATGATGAATCGTTGGAGGTAATTTAAATTTTATCTTAGATTTTACTCTAATATTGTAGCTTGACTGCTTTATGATGATTATAAAGTATCTTATGTAAGTAGGTGGCCCAAGATCTCCAAAGAAGTGATGCTCCCTTATACCGACTGGAAGCTATTGATTTTGGACGAAGAATGGCTGTTGAGAAGGAAATTGAGAAAACAGAAAGCGCACCACAACCAAATGCAATTTTTGATGAAAGTTCTAATTTTCTTATATATGCAACTCTCCTTGGAATAAAGGTATTATTATTATGTGATTTTGTGGAGACAGTAGCTTTTTGAATTCATCATTAATTGTAGATTTTCTGTTTCCTCCTTTTATTTTCTTACATATTTTTTTTCTTTCTTGTTATTTGATTTTATCTCTGCTAGATAGTAAATTTACACACAAATAAAGTGGCGCGAATCCTTGGAAAGGTGGAGAACAATGATAGATTCTTGAGAATTGCCTTGTATCAAGGTGATCGAAACAGTAAAAAGGTTAGAAAAATCCCTGCAGCCGCAGCAAATGCCAATGAGAGTAAAGAGCCTCTCACTGATCCTACGCTCCTGTGTTGTGCTTTCAAGAAACATAGAATCTATTTGTTCAGGTGCCATATTTCTTTATCTACTTTACTAGTTGTGTCGTTATATCTCCGAATATTTTTTTTCTGGTCTGGTTGTACTAGTGATGCCTTACAGTGACTTTCATTTGGATTGTTGTTACGAGGTTGCCTTTGAAACGGTAGCCTAAAGGCAAAGAGATTCTACTAAAGTTCTAGAATCTATGGACTTAATGTGTGGTCGCAGCTTATTTGAATGTTGAAAGCAACATTAGCTAGGTTTTACATGCCTCTGTCGTTTTAGTATGTTTGAAATGAAATTTTGTTGCACTGAGAGTTGAGTTTTTCCTTTTTATGAATTATTGAAAAATTATTCTGTGGCTAATCTTTATCTATCCCTATAGTCGGAGAGAACCAGAGGAGCCTGAAGATGCAACCAAGGGAAGAGATGTGTTCAATGAAAAGCCTCCTCCTGATGAACTCTTGGCTGTCTCAGATATAGGAAATGCGGTCACAACATCTCTTCCTGACAATGTGGTGAGTTTCTTTTTCTTTATTAATGTGCATGTTTTAATCCAGACTTGGTTGTAATTATTACCTGCCTATAATATCTAGATGTAGCTCACATGATATCCCGTGGTGTGCATGAGCCAACAATTACCCGTTTCTTTTTTCCCCACTGTGAGTACATCATAAAAGTTTATCTGAAAACAATTTAGTCTGGTTTGTTGATTAAATTCAGAAGAGGAAACAACAAAGAATGCATAATTAAAAAGTAGGTATTTGGAAGCTTACTCAAAAAGGAAAAGTTTTGAATGGAATGGGCTATTGTTATTCAGATGCCTGTTCAATAAAAATTTGTGACGTATGAAATCATATTCATAATCGCACCGGGCTTCATACGTGATAGTAATATTTTTCCAGAGGAACCATAAATGAAGAAAAAACCTTGATCTGATGAATATGGTTGCATATTCTTCCCTCTGTGTGTGTAGGAGGTGTAGTGGGCAGCCAATGGGGGGTATATATTATGCTCTTAGCAAACATTATGACTCCTTACCCAAACATTTTCTGGTCATTACCTTGGCATTTTTGCCACTTATTTATTTATTTTTTGATAAAGCAAATTCAAAATTGACCCATGGAGTCTAAGTCCTTTGATTCATTTCTGAGATTAACTTTTGAGTTGGCTCAAAACAGTCCTGTTAATCCTCCCTCCTTTTGTACTCATTGGAGGAAGTAAAATGTTGAAAGTTGAAATAAAGCAGCCGTTTTATGGTGTAATGAAAGGTGCTCTTCTGCAAACTTGAGTAAATGTGATAATAAATAAGGTTGTTATTAAAATCCACCTGTTTTACAAAATTTTGTCCAAAACCACCCCAACGTTTTCATTTTTCTCTAAAATTCACCCCGGTGAGGCACCGGTTAAAGGATTTTTTGTAATCGGTTAAAGATTAAAAATATTGAGTATGCTTTATGTGGATAATTTTTGCCGTTGCAGTAACCGTGCTTTTGACAATGTGGAAAATGGCTCTTTCTTTTTTATGTAATGGACTATTGAATGAAAATTAATATACTTGAAAACACACTGTTCAAGCTGTAATAGCCCTTTCATTTTCCTTCTTTTCTAAAACAAAAGATAATTCTTGTTTTCACTTACAGAGTGGTTCACTGTATTCTCTTGCTGTTTTCCCTGTCAATCTGCCTAGCATTTTCACCTTCATCTCTTTCTTTCTTGCTTTTGGAGGCAGACTGCCTAAACTGGAAATGACTTGTTATATTTCCCTTTCAAAAGAACAAGAAATGGTGCTTGATCATGTTACAAAACTGCTCGCATTCGATTCTTGCCCCTTCTAGCAAAGTCCCTGACTATCCTACACAACTGATCTCATAGTTAATATGAGATCCTAATAATCCATCGTACTCTGCAGTTGTTGTCCAACCTATTGTTCTTTATTGGATGAGTTTTTGGGTATTCTTCCATAGGTAGCAGCTCCTCCTAGACCTGTCCTGTTTGTGATGTACCCACTGCTTGGCATAATGGTGATCTCTGTTAAAAATTGCTACAAATCCTTGAATAGAATTCATCCTTGAAAACTGGCTTGCAAGGAAGGGCAGCCAAGAGCTTATAAATGATTGGCTAACCTAGACATAATCAATGTGAGATCCCTCATAAATGATCCCATACTTTGTCAATGTGGGATCCCTACACTCTTTATCTCTTTTTTTATGCTCAACATTTTCTATATCTGTCCCTTTTGGTACCATTCTATTCCTACAGAATAATGTATCCCTGATCATTAATTGATGAGCAGTATCTGTGTAGCTAGTTCTTTTGCCTAAACTTCTATTATTTCTACCCTAAAAGATTGTTTTAACAGAAAGTTATATGAAGTAGATGTATTTTTAATTGATCTGTAATTTCTATTTGCTTGCTATGTAAATAAAGCATAAATCATTGTAAGATGGGTAATTTATCCCCACTATTGTTTTTAGGCTATGGTGGACAAAATGAGTTTCTCAGCATGTTTAATTGGTTTGGCCATATTTGTTTTTCATATATATTTCAGATTATATCAGATTTTGCTAGTAAATAAAGTATAAAGCATCATAAAATGGGTAACCCCACTGGTGCTTTTAGGCTGTGGTGGACAAAAGTGAGTTTCTTAGCATGTTTATTTGGTTTGCTGGTAATATATATATTTTTTGTTTTGATTATTTCACCATTTTATCAGATTTTGCATACGACAATGGGTGATGTTCACATGAGACTCTACCCAGAAGAATGTCCAAAAACTGTGGAGAACTTTACAACACACTGTCGGAATGGCTATTATGATAATCTTATTTTTCACCGGGTCATCAAAGGTTTTATGATTCAGACAGGAGATCCTTTGGGTGATGGTACTGGTGGGCAATCTATCTGGGGAAGGGAATTTGAGGACGAGTTTCACAAAAGGTATTTTCTTTATTAACATTATGAAGCATCACATTTTTGGCTCTTGTAGTCCTATTTTACATGCAATACTTACTGCCCATATTTTAAGGAATCTTTCTTCTATAAATACTATTAAGAATATATTAAATAAGTTTAAATGACAAATTACTGGAAGACGAAATGATACAAGAAAATATTTAAACATGTTTTTTGTTTGAGTGACATCAACTGACTGGCACGTTCCCCATGTTATTATCTAATTGTTAGGTTTGTTGGATTGTGTTAGTCTAAGAGCCATTTGTAAATGGCTGGATACTGTATTGTAGTACATATCTGAATGTACAATGACTCATGTTGGACTATCCTTCTGCATGTGCAGTTTACGACATGACAGGCCCTTCACGGTTTCCATGGCAAATGCTGGGCCAAATACAAATGGCTCTCAGTTCTTCATCACCACAGTAGCTACTCCCTGGCTGGATAATAAGCACACTGTTTTTGGGAGAGTGGTCAAGGGAATGGATGTCGTACAGGTATTATTTGTATGCTAGCACATAGAAAGAAGAAGTAACACAGAGAGAACCATTTCTGTTGCTTAAACAAAATATAGTTCTATTTTGCGTGAGAATGTCAACTTCTGGCTGTGTAGTAAAATTTGGACATGTTAAGCTTCTGTGTCAAACCAAATCAAAGAGAGAGTCCGTGCCGTTTATACCTGTCTCTATATACTATAGATTGACCAGCATGTGAGCTTTTTTGAATTGTGTCAGGCAATTGAGAAAGTGAAGACAGATAAAGCAGACAAGCCATATCAAGATGTGAAGATTCTGAATGTGACCGTTCCCAAGTCTTAGGTGTTCACCCTGCAATGTTCACTCTGTGCAGACATAATCGGTTATCATTGACAAAATTTTGGGCGTGAGCAAAATCATTTGTTGGGGATGTTTGTTTTCACAAGGCAATCACCCACTGCATTACTTGAGATTATAGTCGTCCATATGTTAGGTAGGAAGCAGTAATAGACATCCTTAGTAATGCAGCAGGAAGAAAGGAAAGTCATCAATTGATAATTTAAAGAGCAGTAAGACCCTTGAGAAAAGCACAAAGGGTCCAAAATGATTGTTAGGAAGAAGGTTGAACCATGGAATTGCAACTGATTTGCTGCCTACTGTAAGTGGTGATCACTTCATCTACATGAATATTTCGCCGTTAGATTATATTTTTGCTGTCAGTCTTTATTGTAGAACAAAATTTAGCAATTTCACTTTGAATCTGTTGTGGGGTTGAGAGATGAAAAATCATGGAAAAACATAAGCTTGTCAGGCCAAAAAGAATGATGTGCCATAATTTTTCATTGCATTACTGTTTTCCGCTTGGGGATCTCCTTATTACAATCAACAGCCGAAGCATCAACTTATATTATTCAAATTTTTCCAACTTTAAGCTGTATGTACTGTCAAATGGTGTTCCCTTGAATGCTTATAATCTCTGCGAATTAAACTCATTAATGTAGCTAAAAGTAGGTTCTGTCTCTCTCGTCAGCATGGGATGCTGAAGCCTGAAAGTTATATAGGTTGGTGAAGTCTTTTATTCGTTTGGTTCTTGAGACTCTTATGTCATCTTTTTCTGTTTTCTGTTTGAGAGAACTCTTATATCATCTTTGAGTGATGAGGATGGTAACTCGTACGAGGACGTGGATTGTATTTTTGATGTTTCTGTTCACTTTAATATATACAAACATATTCTCAGAATGTGAATCCGCTCAAATAACCCGGAGAATATATATATACATATATATATATATATATATGAAAGTAAATTATAAATTAACTATATAATTCAAATGTATTTTTAGACGTAGTCAATTTTATAAGTTTATTATAATTTAGTTACTTGTCATTAGTTTAGATTAGTCAACAGTTATGTTTTGATGCATTCAGGGGTGTTTTTGGCTTTTAATTATAATTTAAATTTTTATTTTTGTAATTAAATTTTTTATTTTTGTAAATAATTTTTTTTTATAATTTAAATGAAAAACAAAAAACTATTAAAAAAAAAAATTGAAGGGTCATTCAAGATCAAACATCAAATATTATTATTATTTTAAAAAACAGACATGAACAAAATCAAAATCAATTCCTTGAATGAAATTTTTTTCCTTCACCATTGATCCAGCATACGGATTCTTTGGTCTTCGAATCCACTTCTCGTCCCATCAAATCGGGGAATTTTTCGAGACAAGAGGTTGATGATGATTCTACTGAGGGCTACACTCTGAATTTTAAGGGTAATGGAGAATTGAGGGAAGAGTTGGGTATTGAAGACATTGTTGTGTGTACTCGTAGTCCATTGGATGGAAAGCTATATCCTCTCCGATTGCAGCAGCCTCCCAACAATGCCGATATTCATGTCGTGGTGGTCCTTCTTCAGCAAAAGGTGAGATTTTGCTTTAAGTTTCATCGGTTTATTGATTGTTTCATAAATATATTGTTTTTCAAAAATATTTTGAATTTATTTTTATTCTAATTTTAAAATATATATTATTTGGTTTTATCTATGCCGTACGGATAATGAAAATTATGTTATTTACTTAAAGAGTAAATGGTTAAAAAAGGAAGAAGAGTAAAATTGTATTTCTATTCTTTAAACTAGTCAAAGATTTAAATTAATGGTCTTTGATTAATGATGGATAGTCAAATTGTAGTAAATAAATAAATAAATAAATAATTTTTAAATTGTAATAAATAAACAAAATTTACTTAACCTAAGAATCGATTTCAATAAATAATTAATTTGTAGTTTACCATATAATATATATATATTTACGGACAATGAATTAATTTATAAATTAAAAAGATAAAAACAATTCATGAACAATAAATGTAGTCCGTAATACTAAAAGTTATGATTTATGATTAAAACATCTTAGAGGTTTAGGCACTTATAATTGAGGGGTCTGTACTAATTTTATTATAATAAAATTAAGAGATCTTATTATGATCTCTCTAGATCGTGATGCATAAATGGAAGTTGATGCTTATATCTCTTACTATTATTATAAGCGATATAATTGAATAGAAACGATAAAAAAACATTTATTATAATGTAATCGATTAGAAACGACAAAAAAACATCTATGGTAATGTTTCGGGAGGACAAAGTTAACATATTAGGAAACTATAATATTAATAAGGAAAAATTAAAAATATAATAAGCAATTCTATAACTAGAGAAGACTTAAACTAGATTTTAAGAATTTTATATTATAATATTTTAGTAACATATTCGAAAAAAAAAAAAAGCGATTATTTTATACGCACATCACATTATCTAATAAGAATAACTAATTATACATAAACTAAGTATCAGGTAACATGAAACAAGTGAAAGATCAAAATATATGAGTTTTACTAGAACTATTTTAATATTGAAGAACAAATGGTTTCTAAAATCCTAGTTATACCTCTATTTCTTAGAATGAGCTGGTTTAAGTGTAACAAAGCAAACCCCACTCAGAGGCGCCACTGATTAATAAAAATATTTGAGTTGTGAAAGTAACTGCCGTTAGTAATAAATATAAGGGATGAGTACAGTTAATTGCCAGTTAAATATGTGTCAAATCAACTGTAACATTCAGCCCAAATATAACTAAAAAGTTAGAACTTGCTATATAATGCACATTTTTGTTCACATATTGACAAAATAAGATAATGCATACCTGTTGTTTGAGTTCACTTATGGTTCTGTCACCACACAGTTTATAAATGCCTATTAAATTTATACCCATACTGTGCTTCTCTCTTTTTATTGCCTTTCATTGCACTCTTCTCTTTACCAAGATCAAAGTACGTAGTAGAAAAAGAAGAAAATGGTGGGGATTACTCTTAGGCAAGAGCTCTTAAATTTTATTCATTACATGCATGATCAGGTCTGACTTTACTACTCTTTAGATAAACTTTTTCTCTTCTTCATGTTATTTATGCATAGTTTCGTTTGTCAAGCTCTTCTTTTCTTCATGGTTGTACTAGAGAATGTCCCTGCCAATATTTTCTTTTTGTGGTGGTTTTTCTTTTATCTTTTTTCGAGAAAGTTATTATCATACAGTAAACCTGCATATTGTTTAGCACAAATATGCATGCCCATTGAGCTTGTGGTGCTAATCGAATTGTAAAAGTGTAATTGGTTTCTCTTTATATTTGGTTTCTTTTGGTTGAGATAAAATTTATAGGAATGATTATAGTTTAAAAAAAAATACGAGAGAATAATAATTAGGTTTTTAATCTCAGTACTGAATCTAAGAGAGAGAATCTTATTATATACATGATTGTTATAAAATAAATAAAAATAGATTGTATAATACCATAATTATAGAGTACAATACAAATACTATCAATTGTAATCAATCATGACTGATAACAAATTATCCTTGAAATAAGTTTTGGATTTTTATTTCACTTTCTTTGATTGATGAAATACAGTCAGTTGTAATCAATTAAGATTGATAACAAATTATCCTTGAAATGAGTCCTGAATTATTGCTTTAACTTCCTTCGATTAAGACTGCATTGTTGTACTGATACACTTGCCATTTACTGATCATGTCCCACTTTATGCACTTGACTTCTCTAACATTTCGCCTCAAACGAGAGGGTGATAGACTCACACCAAGTTTGTCTTTAAGAAACTGAAATCGAGACACTGTTAAAGCCTTTGTAAGAGAATCAACAACTTCATTAGATGATGGCACATACCTTACTTCAGGATCCTTTGGAGAACCTTATCACACACAAAATGAAGATTGATACTCAGATTTAGTACCCAATCGGGCCACAACGTCCTGCAAAAAAGAAAGACCATGAAACAAGAGAGTCACCAAGGAAAACACAGTATCTAGAAGTAGAGCGTCTATTATCAGGATAGCTTGCCCAATCGGCATCTAAAAATCCCACCAAATCTAGTCTTTCATTTGGCTTAATATGTAAACCATAATCTGTAGTGGCTTTCAAGTATTGAAGATTGCCAATGAAGCAAAGTTGGTCACTGTAAAAATTGACTTAATTTATTAACAACAAATTCTATACCAGGCCTACTGAAAATTAAGTATTGTAGGGCTTTTATATCACTTTTGTACAATGAAGGATTTTGCATAACTTCCCCTTCCATAGCTGAGAGCTATTTGTCAAGCGGAAGAGGAAGATTTCACATTCTCCAAATCGAATCTCCTTAGTAGATCCAATATGTAGTTAGTTTGGGTTAAACAAATGCCCATATCTGTAAACCTTCACACCTAGAAAATATTTGAGTTGCCCTAAATCTTTAAGTGCAAATTTTGTGCTTAAATCATGAGTGATCTTATCAGTCAGGGCTTTGTCATCTCCTATAATTGAAATATCAATATAAATAAGTAAAACTAATATGTTGGGACCGGATTTGAGAAGAAATAATGAAGAGTCTAATTTTGGGTTTCTAAAGCCCCAATATGTCAATGTTATATTGAGCTTATCAAATCATGCCTCTGGTGCTTGCTTCAGAACGTATATCTACAAATATGTGTAGGCTTTTTGTTGTCAACATAACCTTTGGGTCGTGCCATGAAAACAACTTGTTCAAGCTTTCCATTGAGGAAGACATTATTTGTGTCTAGTTGTGTAACCTGCCAACCTCTTCAAACTGTAATGGCAAAGAATTACTCGGATTGTAGAGGCCTTCAACACTAGCCTACAAGTCTCCATGAAGTCTAGTCTGGGTCTTTTGCAACAAGTCTTGCTTTATGCTTCAAAATGGAGCCATCTGGGTTTAGCTTTAACTTGAACATCCATTTGTTTCCAACCAGATTATAATGAGAGGAATAAGGCACCAAGGACCAGGTTTCATTTTTTATTAAAGTTCTAAACTCCTCATCCATTGCATTTTTCCATTCTGGACCAACTAATGTCTCACTCACATTTTTTGGTTCAACAATTTCTGGCTTAAACATGAAAGGATGTTTTTTCCCTGAACCTATATGTAAACTTTTGGCTTAAAAGTTCCTACTTTGGATTTGGTTAACATAGGGTGGCTTGCTTTTGATTTTTCAGGTGGAGGTGTTGGTTCAAAATGGTTATCTAGTGTAGGATCTTTGCTTTTTGCATGGGACTAATGTTGATATGTGAAGGATTGCGTATAGAACTAGATTGTGAATTGCTTATGAATCTTCTATCATTTCCGGTTGTTGAGATGTTGTTGATGAGTCTAATGCGGCTATATGAGAGTCATTAAAAGTGTTACTGTTATCACAGCTGGAGTAAAACTTGCATATAAAAAAATTTGGAGATAACCTGAATGGTAGGACAAGCAACACTACACAGAGACAATATAGTTTGGTCTTTAGTTGTATAAGGAAAACCAAGGGAAAATGGAAAATCATTTTCATTTAAATAAAAACTGTCTTGAGATTTAAATTCTTCCGCTTGAGTGAAGACATTTATAGTTTATGAGCGTTCCTATAACTAACTAATGCACATTTTAAAGTATGAAACTAAAACTTTTTTATTTGGAATGACTTTAAATAAGGAAAGCACGTACAACCGAAAACCTCTAAAAAAGGTTGAAATCTTGAGATTTATGAGAATGATAATTTGGTTTTTAATTTCATTACTGATTCTGAGAGAGTCTTATCTCATAAATATGATTGTTATAAAAAAAAACGTTACAAAATAGGTAAAAATAGATTGTACAATACCATAATTATAGAATGCAACACAAATACAATAAATTGTAATCAATCATGATTGATAGCAAATTATTTTTGAAATGAGCCTTGAATTTTTGCTTTGACTTCCTTTGATTGAGGAAATACAATCAACTGTAATAAATTATGATTGATAGCAAATTATTTTTGAAATAAACCTTTGATTTTTGCTTTGACTTCCTTTGATTAAGGCTGCATTGTTGTGCTAATACACTTGCTATGAGTATTGCTTAGATTGATCATTTCCTGCTTTATGTAGTTGACTTCTCTAACAAATTGATTCTTTCTTATTTGTTAAGTTGTCTTTAGTATTAATAGTATACGTAACAAAATTTACCTAGTTAATTCTTTTACAACAATACAGCTAGTGCATCTAAATGAGAAAAGTATGACAAAATTATATTGAGAAATATGTTTTGTTTTTCATATTTGGATCTTCTAAACTCTATAAACTCCGTGAATTTTTCTTAAGATTTTATTTTAGTGATAAGGTTGAGAATTGAGCACCGATTGTGATAGTTCTTTACAAAAGGAATTGAAAAGTCTATATGGTTCCTATATAATGCTAAGGTATATCAATTCTCATTGATTTTTGTTAATTGTAGGGCATACTGGACATTCATTTTGACAATATTATGGACTTACAAAGCCCTGGATTTCCTCGCTTTGTTTCCGAAATAATCTCCGTTTATATTTATGGTGCCAATATCAACATGGCAGCAATGACCAATATCCTGTATTTTCTTGTTTTAATCCCCTTCTAATGTCACAATAATTCATTTTAGTGAACTTTCCACTAATTTTCTCACTTATTGGTGTATTATCTTATGTATCTTTTAGGAGTGACGAGGTAGTAAACTTCGACAATTTGCTCAGTGATGTTCTACAACTTGAGGGAAGTAGTAGAAGGTTAGATTTTATTTATTACTCTCCAAATGATCAAACTTTGTAAGAATCTAATCGGTTTTTTTATGCCATTTATATGCAATTGATTGATAAATTCCTATTTTAATTTATGCAAAAATTTGATACGTATTTAGATTAGTCAGAAGCATTAATAAGTTAATGCTTCCCAATTTTATATTTGTGTCACATGCTAATCATTTATGACATTTAGAAAACTTTCATGATTTGAAGAGGATTGTGTTTGTACATGTATGCATTGACTTGGATCTTTACTTCAAATATATTTGTGGCATCTAAACATAATTACAACATCAACATTTTGATAAGATACTTAGGGTTCGTTAGGGATAACTTCTACTTCTGGTTCTAAAAATTGCTTCATTAAATCAAATTTAGCTTTTAGAAGAGCTTCCTAAGGACATTGAATTCAAAACAGCTGGCAAAATGACTTTTGACATAAGCTCTTCCTGATGGATCCCAAACAGGGCCTTAGGTGATGGTTGGCATAGCTTTTGGATCTTCCAAAAGCTCTTCCTTGACCCAAACGCTATTTTAGAGAGTGATTGGATTTCTCATAAAAAGAGCTTTTGCAGAAGCTGTACCCACCCAGCTTTGAAGAGAAGAGACTTCAGACAATTACGTAAAAGTTGTTTTCAGTACTAATGAAAATTTCATATTCCTATATTTATCCTTGTAATAGTGAATCACAAACTCAAATCGCCTCCTATATCGTACCATTTCTTCGTTCTTCTTTTTCAAACCCTGCACATTTCTCTCCTTTCCTCACCAGAAACGACTCCACTTCACATCTCTTGCTTGCCACCAAGTTAGAGAAAGCTCCTTCTCGTGGATCACGTCAATGCAAGCCATGAGTGTGGTGTACCAGTTGCACACTTACATCATGAGAGTCAACTACCGCCAGTCCATGCTAAGTGGACTTAAAAGACAGAAACAGAATGCATCAGACGAGAGATCCATGAGTGTGGTGCACTAGAAATTGCAGCACACTCAAAAACCTCTCATGTTTGGTTGTTGTTTTGAGATTTTTTTTTTCTTTCCTTTCTCTTTTTCTTTATTATATTGCTTTTTAAAAAAATATCCATGGTGACAAAATATTAAATTTTTTTCATTGTTTTTAATTTTTATCAACAAATTTGGATTCTCATTCATAAAAAGTTTCAAAATTTTCAAAAATTATATTAAGCAAATATATTTGCAAGTAAGGCGTAAAAATGACATATTACAGTTAGAAGAAATTTTACAATATTTCAACCAAATAATTTTAAAAGTTTTTTCAGATATAAAAGTTTTTCTAAAATATGTTATCCAAACAATAATCTAAAAGTTTAGACTTTTACTTATCTTCTTATACAAGTGAAAGTTAAAAGTAAAATTTATCCCAAATAAGGTTTTAATATCAATTTATATATGCACACGTCACGTGGTATATGTTTAATATCAATTTATATATGCACACGTCACGTGGTATATGTTTATAATTATTAAAAGAAGTAATTAATAATGATCTTTTTTAACATGTTTTGATTTTTCTCTTATAATTCATATATATATTTAGTAATTAAATGAAACTTTCCATGATCATTCACATGAAATTTTGGTTATTTGGCTCTAGCTAGGGGTGTGGGCAAGCAGGTGTTATCTTCTTCGCTCTTATTTTAATAATAATTTTACAAACTAAAAAATTACAAATTTAAAGTAAGAGTATTATTAACTTTTCATTATGAAATAAATGATTATTTCATAAGTAAAAACAATCCCTTAATGGTCCTAACGTAATCTTATTGTGTAAGGATAATACACTATTATGATCATTTACTAATGTATTCCAATATAATTATCTAATTTGAATCATATTCTAATTTTGCTTACGCTATAGATGTTTTGTAGTTTAATTGCCTTTAGATAGTACAAATACACCAAACTTATATCATACTTGATACAACTAAACTACAGCATTGGAGGTTGTCGCTTGGCCGAAGTTTGTTACGAGCTTCATCAGGCTTGTCATGAAAGAGACCAAGAAAGGTTAGATGCACCCTTCTCTATTGAGGAAATTTTAAACATTATATTCACACATGTTTCATAATACTCTTTCTCGGTTTCTATTTACACAAACAACCAACATAACTAAAATTAGTGCATGATGGTTATTTATTTGTTTGTTAGTTTGTTTTTCTCTTTCTGTGTGAGTTGATGATCATGTTTCACTATAAGAAATCAAGTATACAACAAAATGTAAAATGTGTTGTTATAACCTTTCGCAACACACATCCTTCCGGTGCGGATGAGCTTGTTGTAAAAAAGTACACCCCTTTAACAACCTTAAACTCTCATTATCTTATAATTATAACAACAAGATCCCTGTGTGTATGTTGCATTTGATAAATGACAACAAAGCATGATAGTTGTCTAACACTACAGTTACAACATGAGTTGTATGTTGCTATAAACACTTATAGCAATGCTCCTATCAAAATTGAATATATTTTATGGCCAGTAAAATAAATATTGGACTTTGATTAATTTAGTTAAGATATAAACCAAACTTTTAAATTACATTTTCCTAAATGCAGACCATTTCTTTTAACTCTTATTATCATGGATTTATCATTGATGTTATTATACTATATAAAGTACTTTAAGGAGTGCTTAATTGACTTTCAAATCTAATGGATGTGTATGTGCTTTTAGATGCGTCGAAATATTTGAAACGGTGAAGCTAGAGTTCCAAACTCTGTGTGATACCTTAAAAGATATTGAACAGGTAATGCTTGAGCAGGGACTTTGGTTCATTATTTTGGTTTCATGAACACAGATTGCACAGAAGGGTTCCGTCTTTATCATCAAATGTAAATTCTCTTCAAAAGCATTTGAAAGACATTTTTAATTTACATATCAACAGTAAATGAGTAATAGGTTTTCGTAAATCAACATGTTTTAATGCACCAAACCTATCATAACCACCAGTATGAAGTTAATGTTAGCCATTATATTCTCTCTTGCTCTCTTTTGATCCTTTTTTTTCCCATTTGGAGGTTGTGTTTATGCTTTCTCATGCAATTTTATTTCTGATGTTTTGGAGCACAGAAGGTGGAGTCAGTCCTTTCATACGAGAGCAGAAGACGCCGCCAGTAGAGAACTGGTTGTCCTTTGCTGCTTCAGTTGCTTCTGAAATCTTGATCTCGGTTATGTTTGTCTGGAGCTGGACATGATGTTTGTTTGAATCTTTCTAATTTGACTTTCCTTTTTGTGTTATGTTGAACTTCAATAAATGTTTGAATTTTAAAATCATAGGTTTTTGCATTGTTCCATGACATGTAAGTGGTCGTGAAAAAGTTTTTATTTTACAAAGATCATCCATATTTGCATTTGATATTAATTGCTTAGGGCTTCGTTCCATACATACAAGTGCTCTCTCCATTTTCTTATTTTCTTTATTAAGGATCTTAGCTGCCACTTGTTGCTTAAGAATTGTATTCGTTTTTAAGTTTGTATGTTTGTTTGTTTTGTTTTATTTTGTTTTGTTTTTGTTTTTTTTTTCAAAATAAGAAAAGAGAAAGAGAGAGAAAACATCCACTTTTCATGTCGGTAGTCCCGATTATAAATTTACTTTTAAATGGAGAGTTCAGACCTAAATTTTTTTTAAAATCGTAGATGTAAGTGGTTGGAATTTAAAATTCACAAAAACAATCTCTCATAGCAGACAGGAAAATTTGATAGCATAAGCCTAAAAGGATAAATTATAAGTGGAGAGGTTGAATTTTTTTATCTCCAGTAAAACGTGAAAGATACGGTCATATTAATATATGACATGAAGCAAATCAACCTATAAAATATGGTAGAATCTACCTCTCTTTCTAATTAATTAACAATTGCTTTTGAGTGTTTTGCCAAACATCTTTTCATATCAAATTTATGCATTTAAAAAAACAAAGAAAAAGAAAAAAAACCGAAATGTTTGTCGTCCAGAAGTAGTTCCAAACCTGAACTAAGACTTTCAGACAACCTTTGATGATCTCAAAACCTCAATCTATTCCCGAAACCATCTTGCTTAAAATCTCCTGCCTTTTCTTCAATTTCGATTTGTGGTGATGCCGTGTGAATTTCCGATTGAAAAGTGATCCTAATCTCTTCGAAATTGTAAAATGCAGAACAACTGTTTCTGCTATTGAGGTACTATGTATACTCATTCTCCATATGAAGAATGTGGTTTATAGACGGCCTTCTATGACTATTTTCTCTTGACACTCAAGTACGAACCTATTTTAGTAGTTGGATATAAAATTGTAATTGTTATTATTTTTATTTGTAAATTTATGTTTAAGGGTTGTAGAAGTTGCTGGTTGTGCAACTATAAAATTTGGATGAGAATAGAGGAGTAATTAAAGTCCACTAAAATATATATACCATCCCTTAGTAGTATCTTCTTTCATTCAAAAAGGTCAAGAGTTTTAGTTCTATTCTTATCTCATTAAAACATAAAATATGACGACTGTTGTGATATATCTTAACACTTTGCTCGCAATAGTTATAACTCATAAGGTGTTAGCATTTTTTTCAAAAAAAAAAAAAAATTAAAGTCCACTAGATTTTAATCTAATGGTTCAAATAATTAAAAAAATCTTAAACAAAAATATTGCAAATAGGATAATATCACTCTTGTAGATATCTGTATAATTACTGATTCAGGTGAGCGCTGATGTAAGCAATTTTGCATCACATCACCTGATTGGATAAGGTAATGATGAATTACTGGAAGTAATTTTAATTTTACTTAAATTTTGCTCTAATATTTTAGCTTGAGAACTCTATGATGATGATCAAGTGCCTCTTGTAGAATCTTGGAGTTCACATGATACGCTATTATGAAATCATATGTTCGTAATCTCGGGACTTTCTCCACTCATGATAGTAATATATATGTTTTCAGAGGAACCGAAAATGAAGAAAGAACTTGCTTTGATGAATATAATCGGATATTCTTCTCTCTCAGTGTGCGTGGGTGTAGGTAGGCATGCAACTCAAAAATGTAATGACACCCTACCACTAACATTTTCTGGTCATTAAAGGTTATAATCCTTATCTCTAACAACCCCTCACAAATGTAGGGTGGTAGAACCAAGCCAAGCTTGGATTTCAGAAAATCAAACCGACTCAACAACAGAGCCTTAGTAATGCTTAGTGACTTGATCACACAAGAGGGAATATATCCGACATTGAACTCTTGTCTGAGTACAATGTTACGAACAAAGTGAACATAAATCTCTATATGTTTGGTACGTACATGAAAGATGGGATTTGCTGCTAAAGCTAAGCTCAAGCACTTACATTGTCACACGTACAATGGGATGGCGAATTAAAGAAATTTTTAACTCTGACAACAAATACTTGAACCATGAAATTTCTGATGCTAGGTTTGATAGGGCATGGTATTCAAACTCCGTAGTTGATATCTGAAAGGAAATGCCAAGCTTTACAACTCTGTGTTTAAACATTTGCATATTTAATCAATTTCGAGGCATGCAGGCATGAAAGCAACGCAGTATAGGAAACAAAATGATAATTCAATTTTTTATTTCAATTATAATTTCTTTCTTTTCGAAGATTCTTATGATATAAAAAGGAAGCAATACACAGCTATAGAAATGCTCCATATTCTATTCTCCGTTTCTTTGAGCGCTATGTTTTATTTTAACTTCGTTGTATTGAGATAGACAATGAGACCTGTTTTTTTTTTTTTTTTTTTTTTTAATATGACTAGGATCAATTTAGGGTTTAATCGGAATCAACAATGATACACGTTGAGGCGTGACTTGGAAATCAACTATTAGGAGCGGGAGGGAGCAGCTCACATCTGATTGAGGGGGGTGACCCACATGTATGAGGAGAAAACCTAAATTTCATGGGGTGAGGGTGTCAAACCTGCAATCTCTCAAGCGAGAGGAAAGGGCGGGGGCAACATTTTTGCTGAGCTGCTGCTCTATTGACAATGAGACCCTATTTAATGGAATAGTTTCATGATATTTTTATTGATTCCCAAAGTTAGTTCTTTAATGTTACTGGATTTTGCTTCAATTAATAATTAAATATAAAAACCTTTCATCTTTAATATCATGTATTATTATAGTTGTAATTTTTTTAATTTTTAATATACTTTAACTTTGTAATTTTTTTTTAATTTTTTAATATAGTACAGTAAGAGCATTTTGACATTTTTAAAGTTTTGTGAGAAAATCACTCACTTTTTGGATAGAAACCGCTTTTTAGATGGAAACTGCGCTCTTTTCCACTAACGGTTGGGGCTTTTTGACTAATATTTTTAAAAGTTGAGGTTGGATGATATTATTTTTTATTTCAGAGGGTTTTTAAGATTTTTCCCTATAGTAATCATGAAATAAGTGAAAGAAACATAACACATGGGTTGTATTAGAACTATTTTGATATTCAATAATCAATAGTTTTAAGATCCTAGTTCTATATCTTTTCCTATAACGGTTCTTTGTGTAACAAACCTGAATACAAGGCGTTGCGCGATAGCGTATAAAATTTGAGTTGTCAAAATAACTGTTGTGACATAAGATTTTATGCAACGGACAAGTGCAGTCTGACTGCCAAAGAAAGGAGAGTGCCGGTTTAGATATGATTCTCACCAACTACCTCATACAACCCAAATTTAATTAACATGATAAAACCTGCCCTATAAGGCTCCCTTTTGATTGCATATTGACAAAATGTTATAATGCAACTTTGTACTCACCTATTGTTTCTGGTCACTTCTTATTCTCATCCCCACAGAGATGACATGGTTAACAGACTGCTACTCCATATCTAGTATTATTTAGATAGTTTATGCTAGTTGAGTGGTTTACAGATCACTAGTTGAATGGTTAATAGACAGCTGCTCCATGTCTAGCATTATTTCCTCATTTTTAGTATTATAAGTTCTCGCTTGGCATGCATATATATATATATATATATATATATATGTGACCAGATGACTCCTGAAAAGGGAGAAGTAAATAATTATATTCCTCAAGTTGCCTCTCTTTTGTCCTCCTTCCTCTCTCTCATTTTCTTTAAACTCAAATTAGCATGCATATCAAATCCCTTTAGATAGTGAAAAAAACCTAAAATTCTATCATATTTGATGCATTTGAAACTATAGCATTGGCGGTTGCCGCATTGCCTAGGTTTGTTACGAGCTTCATCTTGCTTGTCATGAAAGAGACAGAGAAAAGTAAGCTTCACCTTTCTCTGATGAGAACATTTTCAACATTAAGTTCACCAATGTTTGATAATGCTCTCTTTCTCGGTCTAGATATAGATAGACAAACACAAACAAAATTAGTATGTTGTGGTTATTTATTTGTTTCTTAGTTTGTTTTCTCTTTTTTATGAGTTAATGATAATGTTTTCTTGTCAAAATTGAATTCATTTTATTGCCGGTAAGATAATAATTGTGTTTTTGGATTTCCTGGATATGGGCCATTAATTTCCATTAACACTTAGGATTTAAAAATTTGTTTGTAAAGTATATTATGGAGTTCTAATTGACATTCAAATCGAATGTGTATATGTTTCTTAGATGCGTTCAAACTTTTGCAAGGCTTAAGTTAGAATATCAGACTTTACGAGATAATTTGGCTCATATTCGAGAGGTAATACTTAAATCTAAATTTAATTTTGTTGTTTTGGTTTCGTGAACATGAATTATACGGTAAGGTTTCGTGTTTCATCAAATGCACATTTTTTCATAAGTATTTGAAGAATATTTTAAATCGACAAATCATCAATCAATATGCTATAAACTATTGTAAATCAAGATGTTCATGTAAGCAAATCTAAGCGATCTAAAACACGGAATGAATTTGGATCGGAAAACATACCTCCAACCATTGCCAACTTCGCAGACTCAAACAGGTTAAAGATTTTGTTTATTTTGGGTTAGGGAACTTCTAAACCTCACTCAACTCTTAGCAATGTTTTTTTTTTTTTTTTTAATTATAATTTATAATGTGAGAGAGAAAGCTTAGGACCCAACCAAATTTTGCACTAAGTTATATCGATCTCTGCCCATTACAAAGGCGATTTTGTGCTTAAGATCATGGGCAATTTTTGCTCAACGTTTTTTAACTTTGTGGGATGCGAATCTCATCCCTAAAATGATGGAATGAATGTGGACCGCATTTCGGCTTTATCCAAAACAACGGTTACCCTTTTTCATGGAAAGAAGAAAATCCTAACATTCTCCCACTTGATCCGTATATTCTATCATTTATCATGATAATAAACAAAATACATGAATAATGACGATATGTCCTCTAAAAATCGAGTATTATCTTTCATGTATCACAATACATATGTCTCTTAAACACTAGCCCATATAACTTAATGAATAAACCCTATGTTTATTCTAGGTCCAAACATTAATGATATTTCTCAAAAATCAACAAATGTGTACACACAAAAAAAAAAAAGAAAAAGAGAAGACATCACAAATAGAGTTTCATTGAAAATAACATTCGTTCTTACGACGAAAAATCCCATATAGGAACCAAGTCTCATTCTATCTACATGATCCTTAAATTTCAATGGTGGCATACCTTTTGTCAAAGGATCAACAATCATCAATTCAGTGCTAACGTGCTCAATAACCACTGTTTTCTCTTTAACACGTTCCTTTATGGCTAAATACTTGATGTCAATGTGCTTGCTTCGATTACCACTTTTGTTGTTCTTAGCCATAAAAACTGTAGCTGAATTGTCACAATATATCCTCAATGGCCTAGATATCGAATTCATAACTCTAAGCCCAAAAATGAAACTCTTCATCCATACACCATGACAAGCTAGCCTCAAAACAAGATACGAACTCAACCTTTATAGTGAAAGTTGCAGTCAAGGTCTGCTTTGCGCTTCTCCAAGATACAACTCTATTAGCAAACATAAAGATGTATCCCGATGTTGATTTTAGCTAATCAACATAGCCAACAAAGTTTGAATCAGAGTAGCCAATACTTCCAAATTATCAGTTTGTCTATACATAAGCTTATAGTCTTTGATCCCCTTAAAGTCATACCTTATGTCCTAAGCATACATCAGGCTTCTAATTGCAGAAGCATAAGGAACACTCTTCATTTGTTCCTTCTCAAGATCATTCTTCGGGCATTGGTTTAAATTGAACCTGTCACTCTTCACAATGGAAGATATACTTGATAAACAATCTTTCATTTGAAATTTTTCTAAAACCTTGTTGATATAGGTTTCTTGAGACAAACCCTAAATGCCTCGAACTCTGTCTCTCCATATCTTAATGCCAATAACATAAGACACATCACCCATATCATTCATATGAAAATTTTCTAAGAGAAATTGTTTCACCTCATGTAGCAAACCCTTATTATTGGCTGCAAGTAAAATGTCATCCACATATAGAATAAGGAAATATATCTTACTCCCACTGAGCTTCTGGTATATTCATTGATCCATAATGTTCTCAACAAAACCAAATGAAGAGATAACATCACAAAATTTTAAATGCCACTGACGGGAAACTTGTTTCAATCCATATATGGATTTCTTGAGCTTGCATACCAAGTACTCACCACTATTAGAGGAAAATCCTTCTTGTTGTTTCGTGTAAACCTCTTCCTTTAGATCTTCATTGAGAAAAGCCATTTTCACATCCAATTGTTACAACTCCAAGTCAAAATGTGCAACTAATGTCATAATTACACGAAGTGAATCTTTTTAGATACAAGAGAAAAAGTTTCCTTGTAGTCGATTCCTTTTAAGTGAATTCTTTAGCAATGAGTCTTGTTTTATATCTTTCAATGTTGCCTAATGAGTCTTTCTTTGTCTTAAAAACCTCATTTGCATCCTATGACTTTTACACCATCAGACAACTCAACAAGATCCCAGACTCCGTTAGATGCCATCGAATTCATCTCATCTCTCATAGGATCAAACCATAAATTTGATTCTTTGCAACTTATGACTTGTGAAAACGTTTCAGGATCATTTTCAGCTCTAATGTTGTAATCCGATTCTTGCAAATACACCATATAATAGCTACGAATTGCTAATCTCCTTACTCTAGTAGATCTCCTTAATGTTGCATCAGTATTTTCCTGAAGGGTAGGATCATGTTGCTCAACTGGTTGTTCAATAGTTTTCGACATCTGTTGAATATTTAGATCTACTGGATCATGATCAGCAGTTTGTGGAATTTCTAAATTTGGTTCCCTAACACGTGCTTGAACTCGAGGGATGCTATGAACCACAATCAATCTGTCACTTGAAGTGGAAGGTTGAGCATTAATATGATCTCTTTCAGAACTAGTGTCCTGGAATCGATCGCTCCCACTTATCAAGTC
The DNA here is from genome assembly GCA_019925255.1 of Litchi chinensis. Taxonomy (NCBI): domain Eukaryota; kingdom Viridiplantae; phylum Streptophyta; class Magnoliopsida; order Sapindales; family Sapindaceae; genus Litchi; species Litchi chinensis. Next base: position 16,596,388 of record CM034473.1, on the reverse strand, counting down.
ATTCTCAAGAAACTTTGCATTTCTTGACTTCACAATCTTAATGTTGTGAGATGAATAATAAAATCTATACCCTTTGAATCTTTCGGTATATCCAATGAAATACCCACTAACAGTCTTTGGGTCTAGCTTCTTCTCTTGTGGGTTGTAAATTCTTACTTCAGACGGGCATCCCTAAATGCGTATATGTCGCAAACTTGGTTTCCAATCCTTTCATAACTCAAATGGCATCTTTGAGACAGTCTTGGTTGGAACTCGGTTTAATATATACACTGTCGTTTTAAAAGCTTCAGTCCATAAGAATTTAGGAAGTTTGGAGTTGTTATGCATACTCCACACCATGTCCATTAACATTCGATTTCTTCTTTCTACAACATCATTCTAATATGGAGAACCAAGCATAGTATATTGGGCAATTATCCCATCTTCTTGAAAAAACTTCGCAAATGGATCACGTGCTTGTCCATTTTCAGTGTATCTACCATAATATTCTCCATCTCTATCTGTTCTCATGATCTTAATTTGCTTTTCACATTGTTTCTCTATTTCAGCCTTAAAAACCGTAAAAGGCATCTAGTGTTCCGTCCTTATTATGAAGCAAGTAAAGATATATGTATCGTGAATAATCATCTATGAAAGAGATGAAGTATTTCGGACCATGTGAGTCCATGTTCGAACTACAAATATCTGAATGTATGATTTCTAACATGTTCGTACTCCTCTTTGCACTTTTCTTGGATTTATTGGTTTGTTTTCCTTTAATGCAGTCCATACATGTGCTAAAATCAGAAAAGTCTAAAGTAATAAGTACCCCATCATTTACTAATCTTTTAATCCTTTCTATGGAGATATGTCTCAATCTCTGGTGCCACAATATAGAGAAATCTTCATTCATAATACATCGTCTCATACCAATGTGAACATGCATAGCATTATAAGCAGTTTCATTTTGCAAATCAACAGAGAAAAGACCATCAGACAATGTACCATTCCCAACAAGATCAAATTTATAAAATAAACTGAAGAAAGTCTCGTCAAAATTAAAGGAATAACACAAAGGTACAAGTCTTGAAACCGAAATCAAATTTATAGAGAAACTTGGAATATAAAATGTCTTTTCTAAATTTAAAACAAAACCACTACTAATAACTAAATTGTACGTTCCAATAGTCTTCACATGTGAATGCATCTTATTTCCAGAATAAATGTATCGTTCATTTTTCACTAGCTTCCTTAGGTTTCACATACCTTTTCCTCTCAAGTCATTTCTAGAACTTAATGCAATCCTTCATTACATGTCCATTCTTCTTGCAGAAGAAGCACTTGGATTCCTTCTTAATTCCGTCTTAGGGAATGTCCTTCATTTGCATGATGTGCTCATGCACACCATGTATAGTAGTGAGCCTCAAGGATGAAAATCTTATGATTAGGGTGTTGGCCAATGCCTTATTTGAAGACTCAAATTGCTCATCAATAGCCTTCAGCAAAGCCTGCACATTGTCATGTTGATCCATAGAACCACGAATACCAACAGAGATTTTGGTCTTTATGAACATAACACTCAAACGATTAGATCGCTCCCATTTTTCATAAAGATCAACCTGATCTGGAGTGCTGGTTGCAGTAATGGCTAGCAGTTCATCCTTACAAATAGCATAATCAATGTCTATCCACCCCAAATGAAGAAGAATTCTCTCCTTCCAAACCTTATAGTTGTCACGCTTTAGTTCGGGAATGTCACATTTAATATCAGAAAAATTCCTAGGTTGCATAACTGCATAAAATTAAACACACATGCTTATCATTCAAAATTGAGACTAATAAACAAATATCATGTTTTACCAATGTAAAACATGTTTAAAAATCATGAATCTGGTGACATAAAACTTGCCTGTGGCTAAAGTCTTAATTCAATTAGATCCACCTATAACTTTATAATAAAACTACCAAATTATATTCCTTTTCCTAATTCCTATGGGTAAATTAAGAAATATAATTTGATATTTATCCTAATTAATCATACAAATATAACAAAAATTCTTGTGGGATAAATTTTATTATATTCAATATGATTAATCACAATCAATGTTATAATGTGATCCTAAAACCACTTAATATATAATTTTACATAATTAAAGATGTTGTGGCTACTCCATAATTAAATAAAATTATATGGATCACTCAACATTTAATTTCATTCACATAGGTTCATATAAATATTGCATGAAAACATAAGCAGCATGAACACAAAATTAATATTCATGTACTAAAATTATTTAATTCAATATTGCATGTACAAATAAAACAATAAAATATGCATATAACTTTAGCACATAAAAATCCAAAATAAATAACATGTTGTTTGGTTTTATAGTTGAGACTCCATGAAAAAAACGATCTGTTGTTTCTTCCTCATCCCAAACGACGTGTCGTTTGGTTCTACAGCTGAGACTTCATGAAAAAAAGATGTGTCTTTTCTTCCTCAGCCCAAATGACGTGTCGTTCGCATTGTCTTCAACCTCCAGTCAGGTCATCTGATCCGATTTCGCCCCAAAATGAAACTTGACGGCTTCTAGGCCTCCCGGACAGCAAAAATCATGCTTTCAATTATAGAAACACTAGAAATCTAATTGCCCAATGATTTCTGATCCTATTTTTATTAAACAATTATAAAACACGATTTTGTAATCTCAATTTTTTTTTGAAAAAGTAACACGACCAAAACACATATCACAAAACTAAAGCAAGATAGAGGCAAACAAGGCTCTGATACCAAATTGTAAGCAAACCTAATGATCTAAAACGCGGAATGACTTTGGATCGAAAAACATACCTCCAGCCATTGCCAACTTCGCACACTCAAAGAGGTTAAAGATTTTGTTTATTTTGAGTTAGGGAACTTTTAAACCTCACTGGACTCTTAGTGATGGTGGATTTTTATTTTTTTTTTTTTTTTTATTTTTTTTTTTTAATGTGAGAGAGAAGGCTTAGGGACCCAACCAAATTTTGCACTGAGTTATATCAATCTCTGCCCATCACAGAGATGATTTCGTGGGCAAGATCATGGGTGATTTTTGCTCAACGTTTTTTAACGTTGTGAGACGTGAATCTCGTCCCCAAAATGATAGAATAAATGTGGACCACATTTCAGCTTCATCCAAAATAGCGATTACCATTTTTCATGGAAAGAAGAAAATCCCAACAGTTTATTGCACCAAACCTATCATAAACACCACTCACAAATTAATTTTTACAATTTCTCATAAAATTTTATTATTGATATTTTGGAGCACAGTTGGAGAACTCAATCCTGTCATATGAGAGCAGAAAACGCCGTCGCCGGTAGAGAGCCAGTTGTCTTTGCTTCTTGAGATGCTTCGCATATCTTGACCTCCTTTGTGTTAATAAAGTTCATATGAATAAAGTTGTCTAGAGAGAGACTTGGTGTTTGTTTGAGACATTTTAATTTGATGTTTTGTTTCATGTCATGTTGAAAATCAGCTCTATGCTTTTGTTTTGTTCAAGTGGTGTTTGTTTGAGACTCTTTGATTTGATGCATTGTTTTATGTCATGCTGAAAATCAGTATTGATCTCCTTACATATATATATATATATATATATATATATATAAAATAGCTTATTTGGTTCTCAACTTTCATAAAGGAATGTTAGCTTTCTACAAAATGGTTTTTAAGAACAGTACTAAGTTCCAAAGAAGCCACTAATCTGCCAGTATACTCGAGCGAAAATCCAAAGTATGTTTGTAATTCGAATATATAAGGAAATGATATGGGGGAATCATAAATTATTCAAAGTTGATAGTTGATACTATCATTCAAGTTCCTTTTACCATCATCGGAATACTATAGCTAAACTGGAGAAACTGTCGTTGGAAGAACAAGCCAAATAAAAGGCTCTCCTGGGGTTTGAGATGAGAAGGATCTATCTATTTCATATTTCTTTACTACTTTTCAGCAGGGTGAAATCTCAACAATTTTGCATGGAATTCAGTTAGAAGGTGGCTAAAAATTTTTTCATTTTGAGTTAAAGCATAATGTTAGTAACTTTCTAAGTGCGCGCCCCAATACCGTTTTCTTTTCTTTTCTTTAAAAAAAAAAAAACACGCGGCAGAACCATAATATTTGTTGTACCATATCGTATGAAACAAAATTATGGACCAAACTTGGACAAATATCAAACCAAAGCCTGTCCTCTAACAAAAAGATAGCCAAACTAGCTGGGCCGCCACCTTATTGGCATCCCTAAGAACTAAAGAACAAGAAACATTGACATGAGAATCAAAAGGGCTCAAAATGTCATCAACCAAAGGCCAACAGACAGCATAAGCAGAAGGTTGGTTAATGCTAGACACTACAACAAGAATCACATTCCAGAAAGTGAACCAAGACTCCTGAATGAGAAACACAAACGAAAGCTTCCCTAACAGCGAAAAGCTCTCAAACATCCTAAGAAAAGGAACTTGAATGAGGCAAAGCAAAGGCAGCTTCAACCATTTTTAAAATGATCACAAATCACTGCAATCACCCATTCATCAGCCCCAAACTCTTTGAACATGCTTTAAGCAAAAGATACAATACCATAAGATGGTTAACAATATTTCCATGAAGACATCTTTGACCCAGGGTACACCAAGACAGCAAGCAAAACAAGTTAAAACTACTGTTGTTTCAGAGCAACATTAATACGTTCTAAAATTGTTCTTGGTTGAGAATGAAGAGCCGAAGAAACAACACTCCCAACTACCAGCAGCTATCCAGTCCCTTCTAAAGTGGCTGTCTGCTGTATTTCCAAAGCCCATTTTCAAAATACACAAAAATATTCACCAAGAGTTTAAAAAGCCTATGTTTTTAAAAACGAAGAACACAGTTTAAGTTAAAAAAACTGAGACTAAAAATATTATTAGTGTATTGGTATCATTTTAAAAACACTTTTGAAAACCATTATTGGTAAATAATGTTTTAAAATTACTTTCTCTAAATATAGAAACACATTCTGTAATTCTTGTTAGAAATAATAATTTCCTAAAACCCATTTTATCTTTCAATACACTGCAAATTTCTTGAGTTCAGAATACTTCATTGTCCTCTCATCTAAGGCCTGTACTTCATACATCCAACATGACACATAGCAGACAGATGCAGTCATCTTTCAGATTGCTCAAAATAAGAGCACCAGTAAGCCAACTCAAACGATTAAGAGAAGTCATCTACTCAGAATCTCAGGTTGCATTGCATTGATATACTAATGTCAGACCAAACTTCAACTCGATGTTGGATCAACTAGGAAAATCATCCTGACCTCAAACTAATTGCTAAGGAATCCTAAATATAGATACTCCTTAAAATTGGCTGAGTCTAAAAATCATTAAACCAAATTTAAATTATCATAATCTAAGATATAACAAGTATAGTCGAAATGTTTGAGCTCACTTCATTAACTAAACAAAACTTCCAAGAGTTCAAACAAGCTCTAAAATAGTAAAACCATACAAAACTTATAAAATGCAGATCGAAACACTAATAACCATCGATTAGAAGCCTTCACACAAACACACCAAGATCCCGATCTTAGTCGAAGAGGCTGAAACCCATATCCTGTAGCAATATGCAGTTACAAGTTAGCAACAGACAAGACTAACTAATAAATAGCAAACTCATAAAAGAAAGCTTACATCATCAGACTCTTCTTTCTCTTCAACTTTCTCCTCCTTCTTAGGCTCCTCGGCAGCAGGGGCAGCACCACCACCTCCACCACCACCAGCAGCAACAGCTATTGCACCGCCACCACCAGAGGGCACTGATGCCAATTTCTCCCTACCAGATGCAATAAGCTCTGTGATATCCTTTCCCTTAATTTCAGACAAGAGTAAATCTATCCTGTCATCATCAGCCTCAGCTCCAACTGCAAAACAAAACTCTCAAAAACTTAACATCCCACAAAAATACCCGCCCTCATTACCTTGGAAACAGTATCAGAAAAAAAAGAGGAAAAACTTAACAGGGTTCTCTTAAACCATTTCACCCACCATATATGCAAAATGTAAGGCTTAATTTTAACTTTTTGTTGGTCGTATATATCCACGTTGGTTTCTCAATATAACCACTACAGACAAAAGCATTTCAACCAACGCTAACACTTTTTCATTAAGTTCAATAATCTACCCGTTAAAATTGACAATAAATCATGCACAATACAGTTACGAAATTTCAAAACCGTAAAACCTTCTACGCAAGAAGCACAGCAGATGATACCAACTTATCAACAATTTATTAAAATAAAAAAGCACTACATATTTCTACAAGGTAACGTTTTGTAAATTGTTGGAAACACAGTCTACTTCAAAGACCCGTGTAATAAAACAAACAAGCAAACAAACAAACAATTGAATAAATGTAGAAGATAAAAATGTCAAATTCCATTCTCGCGTTTAAATGTAAGTCCAGCGTAATCAATAAGAAAGCACCACTAACATAATATCAATACATCAACTGATTTGTCTTAGCAGAACCAATAATGATCCCCAAAGATACTAATAAAAAGAATGCAAGTTGTTGTGAGAATAAACGAGGTACCTGATGCAAGGATTTTTTTCAAGTCAGCGGCTGACGGGCTCTCGTTGCCGCCCAGAACAGCGAGCAAGTATGCAGCGATTACCTTCATTTCTGCTCCAAGACCCCAAAAAACTTATGACATAAAATCAAAACACCGTATCCACATAAATACTATAGAGATAGATAAAGAGAGAAAGAGAGAGTGGAGTAGTGAAATTACTTATGAGATTAGGAGATTGGCTCCGCGACTGCGAGAGAATTCGGGCTGTTGCTCTCTAGGAGGTCTTAGGGTTTGTAAACGAGGTCGGCGATGCAAGGATTATATATATCTAGGGTTTTTGGTTGCTGTTAGATTTATGAGTTTGATTAAATCCTGGCCGTTCGTTTTCTTGTTTCCTATACTGCCCCTCTTTTCTCTTGTTTTTAATGTTTACTGCTCGAGTTGTACAGCATTTCAACGATTTACCCCCCCCCCCCCCTCTCCCCTCCCCTCCCCTCCTTTTTTTTTTTTTAAATACACATATCACAAATATATTATATACCATATAATTTACTAAACACTTTTGATTATAATTTTTAAGATGTGACCCGAAGCTAAAACTCTCAGAAATAGGAGGTGTTATGGTCGTTTTCACAACCTAGACAAATGGGCCACTAAAGACCCAAAAGATAGGCATTGTATCGAGAGGCCTAAGGAGTCCAACCCTCAGGCCGCCGTGACGAGTTCGTCGAACTCTCCAGCTCACGCCATGCAAAATCTGTCTTAGCTCGCATCTAGCCCATGTTTGCGCCAAAGTCCATTTCAGCACTTCTTCAGCTCGTATAAGTAGTCAAGTCGATGAGATCGCACCGAACAGTACCTTGAAGAGCCAGCGTTGGGTCAACCTAATCCCCTGATTTTACGTCGACACCACCTCAGCAGCTCCCGAGAAACATTTAATGCAGTGGCTATTGATTTAATGGAGATAATACTTTAGCTGAATCATTTAATACAGACGTGAGAGTGTGAAGAATAATCATTGTTGTAGCAATAAATGCAGTATGACTTATGTCAGATTAATTGAGAATAATCATGATTTATAACGTGTATAACATACTATTGTATCTCTCATTCTCTGTAAATAGGGGAAATTTTCATTGTAAAATGAGGTTTGAATATTAGTATCACCGTCACTCTACCGAAATCAATTTAGAGTGATCCGTGGACGTAGATGTATTCACCGAACCACGTAAAAATTCATGTCTTTGCATTCTTCTTTCTCCCTTCTTCTGTTATAAACATCTTTATTATCATTGTTCATCTACCTTAACCAACATTTAACTCTTTTTATTATCATTCACCAACTTTTAACTGTATTTATTATCATTTATTACCACGATCGCAGTCTGGGTCTTTGGATCTCCACGTCGACCGATTCCGAACGTTGACAGGAGAAAAAGCCTATATAGTGTGAATAAATTATCTTGAACTCAATGACCCCAATTTCAGATTGAACTATAGACATCTGACTCAAATAGATAAAATCCTCATGGGTTGGGTGTCATTGACACCAACAACCATCCACAAGATTTATTGAATTATTATATTAAGGCTATGTGTATGGCAACCCCCAAAATTTAATTGTTTGCAAAATATATCTACATAATTACATATACAGTCCTTAATTTTATATAAAATACATTATATCTCCTGTTTAAATATTATATAATCATTCATCGACACCCCAAATATCTCTAAATGGAATTTTTTGTCTCCACCTTCGTCTCCATATATTCATTGAAACCGATATTTAATTCCTTATTTATAACCTTAATCACGATTTTTCTTTTCTTTTTTTTTTTTTTTATCTTAAAACTGAATAGTCCTCGATTTTATTAAAATCTAATTAGTATGGTGACTAAAACTTGAAACTCGATTAATATGTTTTTTTTTTTCCTTCTAACACATCATATATGTGTTGAATGTTTGTTTTATTTTATTATTATTATTATATTTTTAAGTTAAATCATTATAAACCTAATAATTTAAGTTTTTATCCTTATAACTACTCATAATTATGTATTTTTATTTGAAATTATCGGCATAGGTTTAGTTAAAAACAAACAATTTAATAAGTTTTACACTAAAATTATTTAAATATCGATAATATTTCATAAATTATATTTCCTAATAATAGTAAATAATTATTATTTAATTTAGTAATATTTTGAGATGGTATTAAGTTATTATAATATATTTTACAAATCTTCTCTTTTCTATGTATAAAAATTACGTGGTTAAAATTATTGCATACTATTTATTAAAAAATGCATAAAACAATTTATTTACTCGCAGTGCATGAAGATTGAAAATTCCTATGATATATGACAAATATAGGATGATTAATGGATGTTTGTGGGTTGTTTCGGAAGTTGCTTTGGTGACTTCGGAGTTTGATTTCATGGTTCTGCACTGGTCAAAATTTTACAGGCCCAATTGGCAGAAACAAATGAGGGGCCCGTAAGTTCCTTCATTTTTTTTCGGAAACGAATTCAAAGCAATCTAGTATGACTCAAAACTCAAAAGTCAGTTGCCTTAGTGGAAAAGGAGCTGCGCCTGGTGCCCAGGTACACTATGACAAATATAGATAATTACAACTAGATCCTCACGTAAAAAAAGAACAAATCGCATTTAAGTTCCTTCGAGTGTAAGAGGAGATTTCCCACGAATATGGATTTCTCTGTCCTGATAGTTTGAGAGAGTTAAAGTTAAGCTATTAATGTCCAGACGTTCTTTATATTCATTATCATCTGGTCCTTACACTTATAAGATGTTGGATGTAAAATGTATTTGTAACCAAAAAAAAAAAAAAAGTGTAGATAAGAGTTGGGAGTTGGGAGTTGGGACTCTCATACGTTTGTTGGGCTAAACGTGTCCGGGTCCGGGTCTGCATTGACAAGCCTGTCTAATGGTAATGGGTTTGACCCATTTCACCAAAGCCCATTAGAAAAGCGCGGGAAAATTGGCTCCTCCCTCGACCCTTTTTACTCTTTAGAGCGGCAGCAGTGAGCACCAAGTAGGTCGCAGCAGAATGGACCGGAGACGGGACCGTATAGACCCTAGATTTTCAAAAAAGCAGAAGAAACTGATCCGCACCGCCGAAGAGGAGCTCGAGTCCAAGCTCGGTTTCGATCTTTTTTCTGAAGGCCAAACCCGCCTTGGTTGGCTTCTCACTTTCGCTTCTGTAAGTTCTCCTCATTTCTACTATTAATTATTAATATCGGTGTTTTATCTGTATTCATAATATTTTAATTCGCCATTTTCAAATGTTGCTGTAGTCGTCATCGGAGGATCAAGAGACCCGCAAATCCTATAGTTGCATTGATCTTTATTTTGTTTCTCAGGTGAATTGTTTGGGTTTTGCTCTGGTTGTTTCGATAATGTTATTGAATGTTGTGATTTCAGTATTTAATATATTGGAAAAAATTTAATTGTATTCGAGCATTGCAGGATGGCTCTACTTTCAAGTCTAAGCACAAGTTCCGTCCGTACTTTTATGCAGCCACAAAGGTCGAATCATAGTTATTTATTTGTATATTTTAGTAAATCCTATTTGTGGTGTATAAGTTGTTACTAATCGTTGTTGTTAATTATTTTCAATGATATATTAATTACAGGACAAAATGGAGATGGATGTTGAGTCCTATTTGAGACGACGCTATGAAAATCAGATTGCTGATATTGTAATTGTGGGAAAAGAGGACCTTGATCTGGTCAGTCATAATGTCTTAATATCACAAGATTTATTACTCTTTCACAATTTAAACTCGTAGAGATGTATAATTGTTCAGCTTTTCATTTGGATTTTGGTGCTTGAATGGAATCTTGTGGGTTTTCAATATTTAATTTCACGAACCTGACTTGAAACCATAACTTTTGGTTCAGATGTGATTTTTTGATAGGAAACAGAGACTGTTTTAATAAAAGGCAAAAAAAAAAAAAAAAGGGAACCAGAAGTCCGCCAGAAAAACAATCAAAAACGAAAACTACAACAAGATAGGAATGAATCGATCAACAAACAACAACCTTCCAATCGAGCATAATGAAAGATAAAGATAAATTCCTAAAATCTTCCCTAGAGGAAGCCCAAAGAGAAACCAAATATTACGCTTTATTTCTTAAAAGATTCTCCTCCTCTTTCAACTCTTCGAATATTCTTCTGTTTCTTTTCTCCCAAATAACCCATAAAGTGGCGAAAACTCCACAGTTCCAAAGACTACTAGCCCTTTTTCCTCCTCTAAGGGCTTTAAAATCTTCCAATAAAAAAGAACATAACGAATTAGGAGCAGTCCAATTCAAACCAACTAAAGAAAACAATTTGTTCCATAACAAACCAACCATCGGGCAATGTTTGGTTCAGATGTGATAATATAGAGTTTTAAATCAGTTTTGAAAGAATATGAAATGTTTGAACTGTTGTTGTTTGGTCACTTCAGGAGTTGTATTAGTTCTAGAGGTTTAAATTTAGGCTGTGTCTATCATAACGGTTGGAATTTTGAAGAAGAGAGTAATTGGTTTTATAGATTTATAGATTAGTTGTTGAATATGGGTAAGCACATTTATGGCCTATGTACTGGTATTGGTGACTTTATTGTTTTGGTTAGACTTCACTTCATCACCAGTTAAACTCATAAAGGAGTTGATGATATTCGGTTGGAGAAGGTACATGTAATGACATGAAATCTAATTGTTTTTCTAATAAACTTCCATGGGTAGGCTTGTTGGCTGAGGTGTTGGGTTTTGAACTATAGAACTCCCCAAGATACTAGTATACATGGATTTTAGGTGATTGGTAGGGGAGCAAACTTAAGTCTTGACGCTAAATGAGTACTAGAAATCCTAGTGTCATAGATGAGAAAATGATTGGTTTTGTTATTAAATTTATGATGAATTGCTAAATAATTCTGATAAGGCAGTGTTATTATCACTGTGGTTTACTATGTTTGTCGACATAAAACCAAATGATGTGTTTTGGATGAGCTGTACATACGGATTCAGTTGAGGTTACTAATGGGAGTATGGTAAGTATTTGAAGTTAGTGCAGCCCCTTCAGAAGATATAGAAAAGGAAAAATGAATTCTCACTTGAAAATGAAGTATATATTGGTTATATTCAAAGAAAATTCTGTGGCAATGAGTAAACTAGATTAAAATACTATTATTACACCTTTGCAATCAATGTTAATTGTATACAAGCAGAATGAGATGGATTTGTATCCAAAGTCTAATCCATGCATTTATATGTGTTTTTATAAATTTGTCAATTTAAATGAAATGGAGGAGTTTCATTGGTGGTGAAAAAATGCAGGAAAAGAGGCTTAGTAACTGTTAGCCCGTAAATGGTTCGCGGGCAAGCACTCATTAGAATTTCTCATCTTAAACCTGTTTAAGAGAAAAAGAAGTTACCAAGTTTTGTTCTTTTAAAGGTATATTGACTAGATTAGAGTAAATCCTATTAAACTTAACTAATTGCTACAGATAAACTCAATTACCAAAGAGAGGTGGAGCTGACACCAATTCACGTTTAATATTATGTATGAAGCAGTATTCTTGTAGCAACAAATGATAAAAAAATAATATTAATGCTGCTCACTGTTGACTGTCATGCCATATTGCTTCACATTCACAATTTTCTATAGTTTAACTCTACTTCAAGATTAATTATCACTGCATTGTTTTGTTCTTCCTTTCTTAATTCTTTAGAGAGAAATACTTCATTGGATAGGTTGGTTTTTACCACTTGACCTGCAGTTGTGCTTAAGCTTAGCTGGTTTGTTTAGGTTGTTTAAGCAACTCTTACTGATTTTTGCTGGAATAATGTGTTTGTTCATGCTTAAGCTGGTATTACATATATGCATGTTTAATTCTGAAGTATGTCTCATTGTTTTTTCTATTCTTGAACAGAAAAATCATTTGTCTGGTTTACACAAATCATACTTAAAAATATCTTTTGATACTGTTCAACAACTAATGGATGTGAAGAAAGATCTATCACATGTTGTTGAAAGAAACCGGGAAAAATTTGATGCATCGGAAGCATATGAGTCCATATTAATTGGGAAACGGTAAGGCTTCGCAATCTTCACATCTATAATAGTATGTTACTTGGATTTGTTTATATATATACACATATAAATATCACCTATCGGTCACTTTTTTGCTCCATTTCTGAGTCTATTTTGGTGTTTTACTTGCAGAGAACAAAGACCTCAAGACTTTCTTGATTGCATAGTTGATCTTCGCGAGTATGATGTTCCTTACCATGTTCGCTTTGCCATTGACAATGGTAATATCCTATTTTTTCCTAATATTGTTATGGGAGTTTTTCTGTTTACAGTTATTGAAGATAAAATAAATGTTACGTATTTACTTTTTTGACACCAAGAACATTCTACTCAGATGTGCGATGTGGGCAGTGGTATGATGTTAGTGTATCTAGTAGTGGTGTAGTGCTTGCGAAGAGAGCAGATCTTTTGCAACGTGCTGAAGTTCATGTTTGTGCTTTTGATATCGAGACCACAAAACTTCCTTTGAAATTTCCAGATGCGGAATATGATGTAATAATGATGATATCATACATGCTTGATGGACAGGGGTACTTGATTATTAACAGAGAGGTACTTACTGGGTGTTCTTCTTCTTCTTCTTTTTTGGTTTGGGGGGGGGGGGGGGGGTTGGTGTGTGGCAGGTGGTGTTGGGGTTATGACTTCTGCATGAATAATAATGTGGTTCTTTTTATCCATGGCATGTGTTTCTTCTGTAGATTGCAATTTTATAAGAACTGTATTGGGTTTGTTTGATCTTGCCCTTAACATGTGTAATCAAGTGTTCTCCAGTTCAATTAATGAAAAATATTTTTATAAAGTGTTGTGCTTAAAGAATTCCTTTGCTGATTTTTTCCATTTAAAAGTTGTTCTTTGACGAGATGCCTATGGCTTAGGTATTTCACAAGCAGCAAATATGAAATGAATAATAGGGTATTTTATGTGGTTGTTGAAAAAGATTGGTAGAACAAAATCTTTCTAAATCATTAAAGAAGTAGGCTTGTCCTATGAAATTGTTTGTTCAGAAATAAATGATAATTAAACTAAAGTTAAATTATTGTTAATTTAGTTCTTGGTTCTTGAAGCTCTTTCTGGTTGGTTAGTTGGGGATGTAGGATCACTATAAAGCAGGAATTCCTTTATAGTGATGCTACCTCCCTATAATGGAATTCTCGTAGATGACATTGTTTTATTTTTAGTTTGGCATATATTGTTGATTGTAACTGCTATGAATACTTAAAGAAATATTTGTCCATTGCCTGTAGATTATAATAAGCTGACCTATATTGCACTTGTCTTTAGTGTGTGGGGGAGGATATAGAGGATTTAGAGTATACTCCAAAGCCAGAATTTGAAGGGTTTTTCCAGGTGACAAATGTGAAAAATGAGGTAACACAAGGTTCATCAATTCGGTTTTGTGTAGCAATTTTAGGATTCTAACGCCCATAATTTTTTTTTGTCATAACATCACCTGATGTCTCTTGCAGGTAGAACTTCTTAGACGGTGGTTTGCCCACATGCAAGAAGTGAAGCCTGGTATATATGTTACATACAATGGTGATTACTTCGATTGGCCATTCCTGGAAACTAGAGCAGCTTATCATGGATTTAAGATGAGTGATGTATGTAGTCTATCCCTCTTAGTCACATTTACTTGAAACAATTTGCCTTGTTTTCACTTTTTGTATTATAATTATTTTATTTTGATTTTCTTACTTATCCTTGAGCTTTCAGGTGCTAGGATTTCAATGTGACAAAAATCAGGGGGAATGCCGTGCCAAATTTGCCTGCCATTTGGATTGCTTTGCATGGGTGAAACGTGATAGTTATCTACCTCAAGGGAGCCAAGGCCTAAAGGTGCAAAATCTTTGGTTTGAGTTCATAAATTTGTGTGTTTGAAAACATTGTTAATAATATAATTTGATCTGATGTCCATGTCAGTTTACCGTGTTTTGACATTCTAACATCTGCATTTTTTGTCATCATAAATTAATCAAACATAGTTGTATATGATTATAGTATTTATTTTTCAAGGAACATTTTATTCTCTTCGGGCTGCACCTGGAAGGAATGAAATGGTCATTGATATAAATGCATGAAAGTAACAATCATACATAAAATCTTTAACAGTTTCTTTAGGTGCAGCTGTACGTCCGTCCCTTATCATCACGTGATGTGCTTAACACATATTCTTACTGATTTTGTTAACTATATTGAGTCTCTGTCCAATCCATCATCGCAGGTGATATGTCAACATACTGCTTCCTCTATTCTGAGAGAAGCCCTAAATTCTGGTCATTGGCTATGCATTGTCCTCTCTGATGCAATGAATTCTAAATTCAGTGTGTTTATTTCTTCATTTTTTAACTACTTTCCATATGTACCATAATTCTGTTAGAGGATAGCCTTGGTTTAAGTTTCGAAACAGTAACATTTTCTCCTGTAAAACTCGTGAAAAACATAAAACTTTTATATTGCAGGTAAAATTTGAGGCTAGATCATCATTATAAATTGCTAATGAATTGATGTTTTCTTTCCCGACATGTTTCATCTTTTAATGGAAAAATTGATACATGCTTTCTTTTGATCATATGTCAGGCTGTTACAAAGGCAAAGTTAGGTTATGATCCACTGGAGGTGAATCCAGAGGATATGGTTCGTTTTGCTAAGGAAAAGCCTCAGGTATGCATCTTCTTGGATGGTGTATCTGTTGTTTGCTTGTTTTTTTTTTTCTAAATTTGCAAGTTGATTTGCAGATGGAAATTAATTAGTGGTGAAATTACTGTGAATTTTTGACTTTGAAAGTGACTAATGAAGTGATGTTGCATGGTGGGGCAGGGTCAATATGTTCTTGTATTAACTAATACTAATGGT
Source organism: Litchi chinensis (assembly GCA_019925255.1). Taxonomy (NCBI): domain Eukaryota; kingdom Viridiplantae; phylum Streptophyta; class Magnoliopsida; order Sapindales; family Sapindaceae; genus Litchi; species Litchi chinensis. The sequence continues at coordinate 16,580,862 of CM034473.1, read as the reverse complement.
TTTAATAATTGAGTGAACTATTGGTATTGCTTGATTCTGTAATGTATTGATTCTCTATTAAGTTTTATTCACAAACCTTCTGTGCTAATTTATGTTCATTTTCCTCCTTACTTGTTTGAACGTTTCTTTTTCATTTGGTTCTACTGATTTCCTAATGATCAATAATAGCTGTTTAAGGGAAGCTGTGCCCTGGAGAAATTCGTATATGTTTTTTTATTAAAATTATGCATTGTTAGCGTCAATTGCATTTTAGTGGACTTCTCCAATTGCCTATTTGCGCAATTTTCTTGTGAAAACTTCGTGATATTGTTTTCTATTTTGTGGTTAAAAACATTATCACAGATGATGGCCTCCTATTCTGTTTCTGATGCTGTTGCAACTTATTACTTGTACATGACCTATGTTCATCCATTCATTTTCTCTCTTGCCACTATAATTCCCATGGTGCCAGATGAGGTTTTGCGGAAAGGTAGTGGCACCCTTTGTGAAATGCTTCTTATGGTCCAGGTGTGTTTTTTCTGTTCATCTACACTGAAGTTTGGGAAGCTCTCTTCCATCCACAGTTTACTTCAGTTTTGCATTTTTTACAGGCATACAAGGCGAATGTTATCTGCCCCAACAAACATCAATCTGACCCAGAAAAGTTCTACAAGAATCACCTTCTCGAGAGTGAAACATATATAGGTGGTCATGTCGAATGCCTTGAAAGTGGTGTTTTTAGATCTGATCTTCCAACTAGCTTTAAGCTTGATCCATCTGCCTACGAGGCAAGTTTTCTTCATCTGTTATGTCTTCACAATTTTGTTCAAACTTTTCTTTCCGTTAATTATAATTTATGTAGCTGCATGGATCACTGCTTTAATTCCTTTTCTAGTCATCTTGCTTAATAAATTGAACGAGTTCACTCACTTAAAGTTGAAATATGTTTCTGATGGAATTCATAGGCCTCTCTGTTGTCCAGCAAATTTATCAGTTTTATGGATGCAAATCTTTCTAATGTGGTGAATTTGTTTATTAATTAAAATAGCAAACAAAGTGTTCTCTGATTAAACGTAATTTGGTAATCACAAAGTATATTTCTTTCATAAACTCTTAATGTTAGAGCAGAATAGAACAACTCCTGGAAGCATGATTCTTTCATACCACCTCTATATTTCAATTGTACTAGTGAGAACAATGCCTGAACTGAGATGAACAGGCAATGCACATTGCTGGAAGTATGGAAAATAACACGAGTGGCTTTTTCATCTATTGCTTTTAAAACACTTAGGCTCATTGCCACATTCTTGAAGAACTGGGTTTGTATATTGTCCTTCCTGAAGTTCATTTATATCCATACACTATCTATACAGTTTGACTTATATAACCTCTATAGACCTTGCATATGATGAAGGTTCAAGGCTCTGTTAAAAAGAAAAAAAAAAAAAAAAAATTAAAGGAGTTGGCTGTATAAGATCTTATCTTATTATTTTTTTCCACATCATTCAGTCTATTTAGATAACATTCTGCAGATAATGAAATTAAATTTTAGAAAAAGTTGTTTTTTTCTCTAATAGTAAGCTTACTTACCTAAAAAGTTGTCCATAATATAAGTTCATATTTACAAAATAAATATGCTTATCAGAATATTAAACATTTTAATAGACAATTTCCTAAACTTATTGCCTAATTAGTGTATATGCCTTCATGGAGTGCTTATATACTATTATTGGGCTCTTTCCAAATAGCTTAAGCTTTTGCAGTTGAATTGTTTAGAACATGCTTTAAAATTCAAGTTTGGTTGGCTTGATTTTGATTTTAATCATCTTTTATGTCAAATTTTAGTGTAATTAGTGGTGGTGTAATGGGCTGGTACTGATGAATACCTTACGTTTGGACCTAATTTGTTTCTGCTGAAACTGTTTTATTCCATCATTTTAGTTTCACAAATATTTTCAACTGATGTTTTGAGTGCTTCAATATCCAGCAATTGATCAACAACCTTGATCGAGATTTGCAATATGCTATAAGAGTAGAGGGTAAGATGGACCTGGAATCAGTCTCCAATTATGATGAAGTGAAGAACTCTATCATGGAAAAGGTGCTTGTATCTTGTTGTTAAGCAAATAATATATGTTATTGTGCTAATGCTTGGATCATTCTAGTGAAATTTTACTCTAATATTGAACTTCAGTTATGTTTGGGTAGGAGGTTTGGCTTACATTCAGTTATGTTGCTTGCTTATCTGTCAAGCATGCTATATTCTATTATTTAATGCTGTCCTAGAAAAATTCATGATTTATTCAAGCTCGAGAAAAATAATTTTAACAATTGATGAGACCAGATGAGTCTTACAGTAAGAACATTTATTGTTTATAGTTCAAAGGTGAAGAGAGAACTCTTGAGCATGAATCAGCACATGGTCATAAGTCTGTATGTGTTGTTTTCCCATAGGATTTATTAAGCCAAAACCTACATTATCTTGTCATGGGAATATTTGAATTTCATCTTTTAATTCATTCTTCAAAGCTTGTAATACTTGCTTATTATAGCCATTTGCTTAGTAATTCATCTGGTTTTGATGATGAAATATGATCATATATGTGATATATGATAGGAAAAATTATTATGTAATGGTTGATATGTTCCTTGTGCAGCTTTCAAAATTGCGAGATCAACCTATACGTGAAGAATGCCCCCTCATTTATCATCTAGACGTGGCTGCTATGTATCCAAACATTATTTTAACAAACCGGCTCCAGGTATGTGTTCAAGCTGCATTCTCATTAAAATTGACAACTTTAAGATTTTACCTCTTTTTTTTATTTTTTATTTTAATTTTTAATTTTTTATTATTATTATTATTTTTTACTTCAAGTAGCTAGCATGTAACTGAATATTGTTTTTGGGTATAATATGAAATATTTGATATTATAATATCTTTATTGAAATGTTAACTTGTGATCTTAATGCATCTTTCAGTGGTTAATGCCATGTTCCAAGTTGTTTAGATAGGAATTTTCCCTTGACTTGGTGAGTGAGACCAACAAGGTTGACCAGATGATTTGATATTATTGTTACAGTTAATAAGGCATCTGATATGTTGAAAAAGATGATGATGAGATGATATTGAAGTAACTGTTTGATTACAACCGGATGTTCGCTATCTGTATGTGTGAACATTCAGACACACATGCAAGTTCTACTGGAATGATTCAATTACTTTTTAACCATTAGCTTTCAATTGTTACTTTTTGTTGTCATCAATTCTCTTCCTTTAACAAAGTGCTTTTTCAATTTATATTAAATGTAATTTCTTGTTCAATTCCAGCCACCATCTATTGTCTCGGATGAGGTCTGCACGGCATGTGATTTCAACCGTCCAGGCAAAACTTGCCTTCGAAAGCTGGAATGGGTTTGGCGTGGAGAGATATTTATGGCAAAGAAAAGGTCCTTTATTTTCTTGTAAATTTATATTCCATGATGCTTTGGTATAACCAAAAGCCCAGTTAATGATTAAGCAAGCATATGATTTTGAACTATTTCAGTGACTATCATCATTTGAAGAAGCAAATTGAGTCTGAGTTTGTTGATGGTACCAATGGCCAGTTGTCAAAATCCTTTCTAGACTTGCCTAAGACAGAGCAACAATCAAAACTCAAAGAGCGACTGAAAAAATATTGCCAGAAAGTAAGTAATCATGTCTATGTATTTGCATAATTACTGCTGGTGAAACTAAACTTTTATGTTGTGCTCAGGCGTATAAACGAGTACTTGAGAAGCCGGTTACTGAAGTTCGAGAAGCCGGGATCTGCATGCGGGAAAACTCTTTTTATGTGGATACTGTTCGCAGGTAAGAAGGTCAATCACCAATACATATTGCAAGCTAGACTTTCTGGTGCATTGTCAAATCCTATAAAGACAATAGCATCATTTTTATTTATATTGATTTAAACGCTCTAGAATCTGAATGAAAATTAAAGGGTGTTAGGGAGCCCGCATGTGACGTCAAATAAGATGGTGAGATGAGTCCCATATTGAAAAGATAAAAGAAAATAGAAGAGAATGATATTATAATAATGGATGCCACAATCTAATAGACTAGTATTTTGGGTTGTACAGCCATCCACCAATATATACTAATCACAAACACATAAAAAGTTACAATTATGAAAAATTAAATAAAGGGGTAGATTTTAGATGATTCTTGATTATTTTACTTCTTTGTTGCTATATTATGCTAAATGTTTTTCTTCTTGTCTGGTTCAAGTTTTCGAGATAGAAGGTATGAATACAAAGGACTTAATAGGGTTTGGAAAGGGAAGTTGTCAGAAGCAAAGGCTAGTGGAAATTCTATTAAGATCCAGGAAGCACAAGTATGATTGCTGTTCTTCAGTTCTTTTTTGAACATATGTAATGTAATATATGCTTTTTGCAATGATTCCAGAAGAACTAGTAACCTATATTTATCAGCTTTGCTTACTGATGCATGCAGGACATGGTAGTGCTTTATGATTCCTTACAACTTGCTCACAAGTGTATCCTTAATTCGTTCTATGGCTATGTCATGCGCAAGTGAGATTCTGACCAAAATTTGTTTCAAAAGTCTTAAGTTATTGATTCAATTACTTACCTTGTATTCTTGTTCTCAGTATTGTTTGAACTAATGTAGTTACATGCTTCTTAACCAGGGGTGCTAGATGGTACTCAATGGAAATGGCTGGTGTTGTTACATATACTGGTGCAAAAATCATACAAAATGCTCGCTTGCTCATTGAAAAAATTGGAAAACCACTTGAACTAGATACAGATGGCATCTGGTGTGTGCTCCCTGGATCATTTCCAGAGAATTTTACATTCAAAACAAAGTAAGCCTTTTCTCATTGAGATATGCGCTTCTTTTCGCCTTTTTCTTTTTGTGTTTTTGATAAGAAAGGGAGAATGAGCTTTATCTTTTTCATGAGCAAGCTGTCCAGAAAAACCAGAAAAACTAGAATGAGATTTATGTTTCTCTTTGGGCTTCTTCTAGCGAATATTTTAACGATTCTTCTTTGTTTTTCATTTTGCTTGATTAAAAGTCTATTGTTCGTTGAGTGATATTTCTTATTAGTTTCTTGTTCTTGTTTTTTATTAGTGTTTTGGTGGACCGCTGGTTCACATTTATATCTTATTTTTTTATTATGAAATAAAGTCTTTGTTTCCTTAAAAAAATAAAAACAAAGAGAAACTAGAATAGATCTGCAAAGGATGATCTATACAAAAACTGACTGCTTCAAAAGTGTTGGCCGGAGTTAGTTACAGTTTGCATTAGCAAAAAAACACCTAAAAATAATAAAAGGAATCAACGAAAATGCCTTCCCAACTTCTTTTGTTCACATGATCATGTCAATTACTGATAATGATTGGTGAATGAATCATCAAATCATCTTTGCTTGTATGGCTGTTCTTTTGTGTGTGTGTGTGTGAGAGAGAGAGAGAGAGAGAGAGAGAGAGAGAGAGAGAGAGAGAGAGACTTACTTTGCAGTGTAGATCTGAATACATTGACAGTGATCTTATCAAAAAATTTGTGACCTACTTTGCATTGTAAATCTGAATACATTGACAATGATCTTATAGAAACAATGATTTGTGAAAAAATGTTTCAGAGACTTGAAGAAGAAGCTCACAATTTCATATCCATGTGTAATGCTTAATGTTGATGTCGCAAGAAACAATACAAATGATCAGTACCAGGTATTTTTGGAATTCTTTCATCTTTTTCTCAAGTTTTTCATTTCCAGGTGTATTAGGACCATTCTGATCCAGCATTTTCAAAATTCTGAAAAGACTTTGCTTGTCTATGCAATTACAGTTTTCTTTCTAAAGTTTTAACTTTAATTTCCAACAGACACTTGTTGATCCTATCAATAAAACTTATGAAACTCATAGTGAGTGCTCAATTGAATTTGAAGTGGATGGACCATACAAGGTAACCATTATTAACAATTTACTACAGATGTTGACTTTTGGATCCCTTTACATGTTATTTATATTGATTATTCTTTCATGTAGGCAATGATTCTTCCTGCTTCCAAGGAGGAAGGAATTTTGATTAAAAAGCGATATGCTGTTTTTAATGATGATGGAACCCTTGCAGAATTAAAAGGTTTTGAAATAAAGCGCAGGGGTGAGCTGAAACTCATCAAAGTTTTCCAGGTATCCCTTACAGTTCTATTATTTCCTCTCTTATTATAACTTGAAAATTTCCTGCTATAGAATTGAATTGTTTGCATTCTCTGACATATGTGATTGGAGGTTCTCTCCAATGTTCTTGGTAGCTGGGTCATCCATCATCCGTAAATGTGTGTGTAGTCCAAGTGTCAGAGCAGGCATACAACTGTACAACATGTGAAATTAATTTATTAATTTCATATTTCAAGTTTTTCTAGATCTTAACAGTTTTTCCATTACTTTCTTTAAATATTTCCCAGATATTACTTTTTTGGGCTGTATGAAATAACACATTATGCAACCAATAGAATTACTTCATTATTTCAACATTTGATAACAACTAAATTCCAGATGCTGCATAATGGAGCTACTCTAGCATAAGAGTTGGTGGATTTTTATTTGACGTGCTTAATGCAACAGAAATCCTATATAACTACTACCATAGTGATTTGTTACACGTGTAAATGTTCTTGACCAGAGAAAAGTAAGTGAGAAAAGCATGCTGTTGAACTTTTTTCCACATATCATAGAAGCAAGAAATAAAGAAGTTTCATTGTATGGTGTTCATCTTATGAACTCAGAATTTAGGGTCACCCCAGAAGTTTTTCAGTGCTACACATTAGATTAATAAATCTTATGTTCTACAGTGGGAATTTCTTTTAAAAGACAGCTTAGGTTTTGTTTCAACTTTATGTGTGTTACACTTCTTACTGTATGTTTCACCATTTGATATCTGTAAAACAGAAAATTTTTGTTTCAGTCTGTTGTTAATCATTTATAAGATATTTCTTATGTTTTCAGGCTGAACTTTTTGATAAGTTCCTTCATGGTTCAACCTTAGAAGAGTGCTACTCAGCTGTTGCTGCTGTTGCAAACCGCTGGCTTGATCTTCTTGATGTATGTGAAATATAATGCATTTACTTTCAGCAGCAAAATATCTTTGTTTGCAGCAGTAAATTGGAGTTCCCTGAGCACCCCTCCCTTCACTCTTTTCTTGTTTTTCTTTCTTTTCCTTTTTGTTGGAAATGTTGATATTAGCACCAGTGCAAAATGTCAAAGGGGAATGGTTCATTTTTCTTTTGCTTTTTCATTATTCTTTCAGAATCAAGGAAAGGATATTGCAGATAGTGAGTTGTTAGATTACATATCAGAATCAAGCACAATGAGCAAGTCCTTGGCTGATTACGGTGAACAAAAGTCATGTGCAGTGACCACAGCAAGGCGTCTCTCGGATTTTCTTGGTGATACAATGGTTAAAGATAAAGGACTGCGTTGCCAATATATAGTTGCATGCGAACCAAGGGTATGTTTGCTGATTTAACTTAAGGAATGTATGCATCATGGACTTTTGGTCATACACTAAAGACCCTTATAACAATGTATTTTGATTGAAAGTGTTTGTATCTTATTCATCATTCAATAAAAAACATTACATTATATACTTGGAGAACTAAACATAAAAGGAAAAACCTACAAGACATTCTAGGAAAACACAATCAAATCTCCTAAAATTAGGAGACAAACAACTGACAATTAGGAAAGAAAAAAATAGAAGGTTGACTTTAGATTCCTTCAAATTTGGAAATCTTAGTCAACTTTCGAACACTCCCTTTCAAGTTGGTGAATGTATATCAATCATTCCCAGCTTGCATGCATTTGACTCGAAATCAAACTTAAGCAATGCCTTGGTCAGAATATCTGCTTCTTGTAGTCTAGTTGGAACGTAGAACAATTTGATTTTTCTGCTCTCTGTCTCAGATTTGATGAAATTTCGATCAATTCAAACATGTTTCATTCGGTCATGTTGTATAGGGTTGTGCACAATAGCAATTGCTGACTTACTAACACTGTACAGTTTCATGGGACTATGTATAGATATACTTAGATCTTCTAGAAGACGTTCTAGCCAAATCAATTCACAGATCCCTTGGGCAATTGCCTTGTACTCTGCTTTAGCACTACTCCTTGCCACCACTGTCTGCTTTTTGCTCCTCCAGGTAACGATATTTCCCCACAGCTTTGTGCAATAACCGGTGGTGGATTTTGCATCCTCAACTAAACCAGCCCAATCTGCATCTGCAAGACCTTTAACTTCTTGATTATCGTTCTTCCGAAATATTAAACCTTTGCTAGGAGTCCCCTTTAAATATCTAAGAATCTGATTCACAGCATCTTGATGTCTCTTGGTTGGAGTATGCATGAATTGACTAACTACACTAACATTATAGGCAATGTTCGGCCTAGTGAGTGATAGGTATATTAGTTTTCCCACAAGGCGTTGATACACTTCTCTATTTACCGGAGGATCATCTTCATAAATCTTATGCTTCCAATTTTTCTCTAATGGAGTACTCGCCGGTCGACAACCAAGTTTTCCAGTTTCCTTCAACAAATCCAAGGTGTACTTTCTCTGAGAAATGAAAATGTCAGTTTTACTTCTAGCTATTTCTATTCCAAGAAAATACTGAAGCTTCTCGAGATCTTTAACCTTGAATTCTGATTGCAGTAGGCGCTTGAGATTGGCTATCTCATAGATATCATCCCTTATAATTACCATATCATCAACATATATAATCAAGATTGATCTTTTTCCATCTTGGGATTGTTTGACAAACAAGGTATGATCAGCTTGCCCTTGCTTGTAACCGAATTGCTTCATAGCTGTGTTGAATCGAGTAAACCAAGCTCTGGGAGATTGTTTCAATCCATATAGAGACTTCTTTAACTTGCACACATATCCTGGCTTTTCTTTATCCTCAAAACCAGGAGGCATCCTCATGTAGACTTCTTCAAAGGTACCATTCAAAAAGGCATTAGATACATCCATTTGATGCAACTCCTAATCAAGATTAGCTGCCATAAATAAGAGAACCTGTATAGAATTCAGCTTTGCAACTGGTGCAAAGGTTTCTTCATAGTCGATGCCATAAGTTTGTGTGTATCCTTGAGTGACTAACCTGGCCTTATATCTTTCTACCTTCCCGTTCGAGCCTACTTTCACCGTGAAAATCCACTTACAACCCACCAACATCTTTCCCTCTGGCATGTCAACGATCTCCCATGTGTCATTGTCATTTAGAGCTCTCATTTCTTCCATAACTGCGGCTTTCCATCTAGAATCTTTCGGGGCATCATGTATATTTGTAGGAATTTCAACACCATCAAGTTGAGACATAAATGCCTTGTAGTTGTTAGATAACCGACAGTATGAAAGGTGATTTGAAATCGGATGTTAGAGTACAAGATCTTACCCCTTTTCTGATAGCAATGGGAACATTCAGATCATCAATCATAACCATACCCTTTTGTGGAACTTGTGGTACAGCATCCAACTCTGGTTCAGATTCTTGGTCTTGCTGAACAACTCTTGGTCTCCTTGAGTAAACACAAAGTTCACTCTGAGGTTGGACCAATTCTCCCTTTTGACCTATATCACCTGCAGACTTGAATGTGTTTTGTGAAGAGGTGGTAGGTGATATCGGAAGAAGAGGTAAGGAAATAGGATGAGAGACAGAAGGATCCCAATGATTGTCTTTACTTAGATTCTCCCCCTGAAGAGAATCATGGGAATAAAACGATTGTTCTTCAAGGAAGGTGACATCACATGAAACATAGAATTTTTGTAAGTTGGGATTGTAACATTTATAACCTTTTTGATTTGAAGGATATCCGATGAAGACACATTTGACAGCTTTAGGATCTAATTTTCCACGAGTAGGGTTTGTATTGTGGACAAAGGCAGTACATCCAAACACTCGAGGAGGAAAAGACTGAAGTAGACGAACAAGGGGAAATGATTTTTGGAGACAACTGATTGGAGTATGGTAGTTGAGAGTTTTTGATGGAAGTCTATTAATGAGATAAGATGCGGGTAACACAGATTCAACCTAATAAGAATGTGGCATATGACTAGCGAGCATGAGAAAATGAGCAACTTTTAAGAGATGACGATTTTTTCTTTTTGTGACTCCGTTTTGTTGGGGAGTATAGGCACATGAACTTTGATGAAAGATACCATTTTCAATAAGGTAATCTTGTAATGCATGTGCAAAATATTCCTTTCCATTATCTGTGCGGAGTATTTGAATGTTCGATTAAAACACATTTTTTATCATTTTGTGGAATTGCTGAAATACAGAACTTGCATCTGATTTTTCCTTTAAAAGATAAACCCAATAGACATGAGTATGATCATCGATAAAAGTGATGAACCACCTTGTGCCAGTCAGATTTACCACACGGGCTGGACCCCAAATATCATTATGAACAAGATAAAAAGGTTTTGAAGATCTATAGTGATGAATGGGATGATTTTGTCGAGGTTGTTTTGCAAGAATACAAGATTCACGATGAAACAAAAAAACATCTTTATTGATAAATAATTTGGGGTATAACTGTTTCAAATAATTAAAATTAGGATGACCCAAATGTATATGCCAAAGAAGTGCTTCAGAATTTGAAAAAACAAATAAAGAAAAGTTGTAGGTACTTTCTGTTTTGGAGAAGAACCAGTGAGATAATAGAGACCATGACGTTCTTCAGCATTCCCAATCATCTTCCCCAAAGACAGGTCCTGAAAAACACAATGATCAGGGAAGAAAGTCACTGTACAATTCTGATCCTTAGTTAATTTACCAACAGAAAAAAGATTATATTGTGGACTAGGAACATGAAGAACCGATTTCAAATAAAGGCCACTGCAAATAATATCTTCGATTCCAGCAATCATAGAAGAACTCCCATTAGCTACTATGACTTTCATGTATATGAAAAAACATGACATATGATCTGATGCGCCAGTATCAACGATCCACCCATCAAGAACATGTTTTTAAGACAATAAGGATGAAGAGATAATACCTCGTTGTGTAGTGGGCGCTGATGTAGACTGATCATAGGACTGTTGTGGGTGTAAAAGAGTTCTCAGGATCTTTATTTGTTCAGGGGTGAATGCTGGTGTGCTTGCCTTGTTTGTTTCGACAACAATGTCTACCATATTCGCTGTTGGATTATGTATCCGTTCGTTGCGTGGTTTCCAATCTGGGGGTTTTCCATGAAGGTACTAGCATTTGTCCTTCGTGTGGTATGGTTTCTTGCAGTGCTCACACCATAAACGATTTTCCTTGGGTTTTTGATTTTGTGGCGTGGAGCTGTTAGGCCTAGTAGCAGCGAGGGTAGAACTCTGTGGTGGATCAGGTGTTGCATTCGATGGAATGTTGAGCATCACTTTCCTTTGACTTTCTTCACGTTGAACTATAGCGAAGGCTTCGTGTAGGGAGGGAAGTGGCTTGGTGCTAAAGATTCGACCTCGTACTTGATCCGAATCTTTATTTAACCCTTGAAGAAAGTCGAAAATTCTATCCTTCTCTAGTAATTGATGGTAGAGAACGCCATCATCAGAGCACTTCCATGGAATTGTATAAAACAAGTCCATCTCCTGCCAAAGTTCGTTCATTTTATTTAAGTATTCTGTGACAGATTTTGTCCCTTGCCTTATGTTGCGAAGACTAGAACGGATTTTGAAACATTGTGATGTGTTTTCAAGATCAGAATACATAGCCTGCACTGCCTTCTATATGTCACGTGCAGTCTTGTGAAACATATATATACGGACGATTTGTGGATCCATAGAATTGCTTAACCAGACCAGTATAATGGAATTTTTGGGTTCCCAAATCTTGTAGTTGGCATCAGTACTTTCTGGAGCAAAGATCTCCCCATTGAAGGTAACCCATCTTCCCTTTTCCTCTAATTACCAATCTTACGGATTGAAACCACTCACAAAAATTTGACCCATTTAATAGATGTTGGGTAATTTTCAGTGAGTGACTGACTTCTCCCGAGGAGAAAGGGGAAACATGGCTAATGGGTTGGGAAAGAATGCTGGAGGACTCATTTGAACCAGTGGTAGACATGATTGTAATGCCGATGGAATTTTAGATGTTTATGCCGGCAGAAACGCACAGCTCTGATACCATGAAATCATATGTATTTTGACTGAAAGTGTTTGTATCTTATTCATCATTCAATAAAAAAACATTACATTATATACTTGGAGAACTAAACAAAAATGAAAAAACCTACAATATATTCTAGGAAAACACAATCAAATCTCCTAAAATTAGGAGACAAACAACTGACAATTAGGAAAGAAAAAAATAGAAGATTGACTTTAGATTCCTTCAAATTTGGAAATCTTAGTCAACTTTCCAACAAAAACAATGCTGTCTCTTCCATAATCAGAAACACAATCAAAGTGTCTGGAAGTCCCTTCCCCATGACCTATAGCCAACTTGTTTGATTCACTTTTTTCAATGCTTCACTTTCCTGCTATTGTTAATGTTGTCTCATATTTGCAATTTGGACTAGGTATTTCGCCGCTCCCTAGGCTCCTGTTTTGCAGTCACATCTGTTGTGTATATGTTTAACAGTTGAGTCCTTGCCTAACATATTGAGTTTTTGAGTCTAGTGGTTACTAACATGTATTTAGAGTGTAATTGACTTAATAGGATAAAGTTCTAATCTTGAGAACCTCCATTATATAAATTAAATATATAATTACAAGACAAAGCAACATGAGATGATGCTTCGATTCATGTGACAAGTTCGGAATTCCAGCCTTGCGAATGAGGGGTTTGTTGGATCATATGTACTATTGTTGAGCCATTCCCTAATAATTCAAGTATTTAAGTCTAATGGCTACTAACAACATTCTCTAGCCATCTTCTATACATTTTTCACGGTCAATTGCTAATTCAGAAAGCACAATATGCTTATTTAATTTTTAGCTGTTAGGGCGCATTTTTTTTTCCACATACAATTTGACGGGGAAGTTTTGTTCATCTATTCTTTTGTTTTCCGACGAGAAGGGGGCTTTTTATGACTATGCTAATCCATTTAGAAACGGGATTTCTCTTCTTTTCATCCCATAGAAATTGATGTCCTCAAAACTAGTGAAGTTTTATTGTTGCAAAATTCACCGTCTTCCAGTTGAACCTGAAAAACACCTGCTCTTCTGTTTTTTCCATCAAGGGTTTCTTTCACTTACAAATTCTTTCTAAATTTTGTTTTATTTTGTTAAGTTGTTTTTTCATGTGGGATACTTCTTTTTCTTATTTCTTGCCTTTTCAAGTTAGGAAATTTGTGTATATGTTACCTGGTTTGATATAATTACTAATTCTTGTTGATGCTGCTACAGGCAAATTAATAAACAATTTGATACTGTGTTTGCTTTAATGCGTGTTCTCTCTTTATATGTTGTTAGTGCACGATCTTCTATATGATTCTCAGATTAATTTTATTTCTCTCATTGTTTTTCTAGTTAAAGAGTTGTTTTAAATTTAATGTGATCAGGGGATGTCTGTAAGTGAGCGTGCCGTTCCTGTTGCAATATTTGAAACAGATGCTGGTAAAGTTCAATATTTGTTATCTAGTTTCCTTTTTATTGCAAATAATATACTAAACAAATATGTTTTTGTTCATAGAAATAATGAAGTTCTATTTACGCAAGTGGTGCAAGACTTCATCAGGTGTTGGCATTCGGTCCATTGTTGATTGGTCCTACTACAAGCAACGCCTTAGCTCAACAATTCAAAAAATTATTACGATTCCTGCCGCAACGCAAAAGGTTCTTTCACTTGTTTGATGTTTTTCTACTTGCATGTTCTCTTTTAGCCTTACTAAATTTGAGTTGAATTTCTTCAGGTTGCAAATCCTGTTCCTAGGGTAGTTCATCCTGATTGGCTGCATAAAAAGGTTCGTGAGAAGGAAGACAAATTTCGTCAAAGGAAACTAGTTGATATTTTTAGTTCATCGAACAAGGATGATTTGTTAAAGAAGACTAATGATGCTATAACCAACAATCTTGTGATGCTTGAGAATGTTGAAGATCTGGAGGATTTTCCAAATAAAAGCAGAAATTCAGTAGATGGACCCCGACCAATTGTTCGTTGTTATGAAGTTAATAGTGAAAAACAAACAGTCAAGGCAACTGGACAAGTAGTTTCATTATTACAACAGACTGATCCTAGTAAAACGCTGCATCAGCTCTCTACATCATTGCAAGAAGGTTCCGTCTGCACTGAAGATATTGACAGAAATGTAGATTATCAAGGGTGGCTTGAATTAAAGAAGAGGAAATGGAAAGATAATCTGGACCGGAGGAAGAGACAAAGGTACATTATTAATGCTTTTCTACATGCAAGGCTGTTTTGATGTTATGGAGTTATTCCTTTCAAATTGAGATTAACTGCAAAATGGGCAGATTCTAGGATTTCATAACATCATCACTGATCTGTTTCACATTTGTAATCATTCACTTTTGCCACCTAAGTACAATAACTGGGAACAAGAGCTCCTCTAGTGATTGATTTGTTTCACTGTGAAAAGGGCCCGATAAGTATGGTACTAACTGATAGATCTTTTGTTTTTTGTTTTGTTTTTTTTTTTTTTAATTATTTTTTTAAATGGACTTCCTTTTCTGTGTTTTAAGTGCCTCCACCTCAATACATTGTTTTTGTCATTCTTATACTGCTTATGAAAAGTTCTATTCGATTTTAATACTGCTTAGAAGCCATATAGTATCTAGTAGACCTCTGCAGATATGTGTTTTCATGTTCTTGATGAAAGGGTTGTTCTACTGTAAGCATAAATGTATTACTTGGTTAATGGTTCTGGTAAAGTGCTTGTTAGTTAAAATGACAGTCACTTGGCAGGATGAGCAGTCTAAGGACTACACACTTTGCCCATAATTCTTCACAGCCGCTGCGTGATTTTGTAAACCAGAAGGAGGCACATGGTAGAACTAGTGTTGGTTCATACTTTAGGAGTCATGAAGTAGCCCTGACACGTAGCCACTGGCAGGTATTGAAGATACCACTTGTTTGATTGTACCTGCAATGACTAGCTTATGACCACTTATATGCTTTTTACCATTCAGATAATACAGCTAGTTCCAAGTTCACAGAGCAGCATGTTTTTTGCGTGGGTTGTGGTCGAAGGAATAATGCTTAAAATTCCTATTACTGTTCCACGGCTGTTTTACCTAAACTCTAAAGATCCTGTAACCGAAAAATTTCCTGGAAGGCGTGTCAACAAGACTCTTCCTCATGGAAGGCAGAGCTATAACCTAATTGAGGTATTTCTGGGGTTATTTTGCTGTAACATGTAGTCGTTTTCTAGAAAGCTTTCTGAGGTTTTAGTTTCTATTTCCTCTTAATTTAAATAGGTTATGATTGATGAAGATCAATTTAGGAAAGAAAGCAAAAAACTGGCTGCGCTCCTAGCAGATCCTGAAGTTGAGGTCAGCATACAGTAATAAACATGTTCAGTCTTTCATGCATAATTTCTGCAGATTTATAATTTAATCATTCTTCCTTGCTGGGTAGACTTTACTAATTTTTTATCATTGTTCTTAAACCCTTATGTGATTTTCCTTTAAGATTTGCTAACTTTAGTTCGATCCATGATTAATATTTATGTACTATTGTGCAAGGCCAATGTTCATCCCTTTATATTCATATGTTGTGGTTATAAGTATCTGGCATAATACTTCAAAATCATATGTTGCAGTTATCATTGTTTGGCATGATAACATCTTTAAAATTACAATGGTATTATATTTTCACTGCAGCATTAATCAAATCTGCATTTAGTTAATCTCATCATCATTTCCTACAACTTACAATTTGGCTTACACTTGTCAAATTATAATTCTTCTTGAAAAGATTATTTCTAATTTAGTTGGCTTAGTGGTGTGCTATTTCTCATCTCTTGGTCTTTGAATTCCAACTGAATTCAAATATTCTTGCTACATTATGGGTTTCAGTTAATAAAAATTCCAAAATATACCTTTTTCTCCCGTATACAGATTTGGTAGGTGTTGTTAGATGCTTGTGTTGATAGATGATTATATTTTGATTTTGAATTTTTTTGTTATTTTTTATAATATTTTTTGGGTGCTTGTCCACCTCTCTATACTCGTTTCTAAAGCCAGAAAATTCTGTTTGTTTCTTCTCATAGTATTCTTGTTTTGCTTCTTTGACATATTGTGTGAATGCAGAATCTTAAGGGACAAAAAGAAAAAAAGATATGAAAGAATCCTCCATTGTAAGGATAATAATATCTAGAACATTAAGTATGCTTAGGGTGATTATGGTATAGGTTTACAACCTGGTATGTGATCTCTTTTTTTAAGTTGTCAGGTAATTTTGAATTTTGTTTGTTTAAAATGCGATTTTTTAATCAGGGGATGTATGAAACAAAGGTGCCCCCGGAGTTTAATGCTATCCTCCAGATCGGTTGTGTCTGTAAAGTGGATAAATCAATTAAGAAAAGGAACTCCCAGGATGCCTGGAATCTGGGTGAACTACACATGAAGACTACAACAGAATGTTCTTATCTGGAGCAATCAGTCTCTTTCTTTTACTTGTATCATAGGTAAATTGTTGTTTGATGTAGACAAACATATGGATTTATGTTCTAACAATGCAGTTACTCACAATTCATGATTGGCTAAGATGCAAGTACTGCCTTTCCATTTTTAAGCACTGTGATGAACTTACCATTTTTAAGCCCTTGATTATAAGGTGGAAAATCAAGGGAAATTAAACACAACTCACCCACATGCTACCCTTTTGAAAGCTTCTATTTTTTCTATGCAATTTGCTTTATTGTTTTATTTTTGGTTGAAAGCATGGTAGTTTTTGCAACTTTATTTTCTAGTCTGCAGATCCTTGCTTATCTTGAAAACAAACTATAATGTAATACAATTTTATTTTTTATTTTTTCTCAAGTATCTCTGAAGGGCGTGCAATATACATTGGATATTTTCCTGCATCACAAACAGTAACCACTGTGGTAGTTAGTCCTCATCAGCATCGGGAATTGTCATCTTCTATTCTTGAAAAGCAATTTCGTGAAGCTTGCAGGACTTTGTCCTCTGAACTACCACCTGGGAGTCATTTTACTTTCAAGGTGAATTTATAATTTTGAGAATATAGGCTTCTTTACTTTTCTTCCAACAGTTATTCGACTTACCATTATATTAATTTCAGGTGGACTATGTTGGATATGTTAAGGATGCTGAAAAAATTTTACAAAGAGCAATAAGTGAACACAGGTTTACATCTTCTTGGATTTTTAGGGCATATATTTTATGATAGTCAAATTTGATTTTATTCCATATTTTTAAGAGCCTAAAGCTCCCAACAAATACACTACTTTCAAAAACTGCAGCTGTAATGTTTGTCTGTTTAACTCTGGCTTCATTCTTGGAGAGAGTTAGGTTATCCAACATTGTTCTGTTACCTCTAGAGAAA
Source organism: Litchi chinensis (assembly GCA_019925255.1). Taxonomy (NCBI): domain Eukaryota; kingdom Viridiplantae; phylum Streptophyta; class Magnoliopsida; order Sapindales; family Sapindaceae; genus Litchi; species Litchi chinensis. Next base: position 16,563,355 of record CM034473.1, on the reverse strand, counting down.
CCGAGCCTGCATGTTCTTGCTTACTCAAAATGATCTGTTGCTTACTTTTATGTTGGTTTTTTCTATCTATGTTCGTTATGATACTATAATGCATTAAAGCAGGGTGCTTCTTTGACTTATCAGGTGTAAACATGGTAACATCTGTTTGGATTTGTGAAGTGCTAAGAAATTTGAATATATTCATCCATCCTTAGTGACTCAACAATTGCCTCTACTGAGGCCTTCAAATTCCTGAATATTTCCAATTTTCTAGTCAGTAGAAATGTTATCCAATATTCTCTGTGCTCATTTTCTGGTTAAACTTTAATTCCATTTGTTTTCACAAGAGCACTTGAATTTGCCTTGACATGACTATATTGGATGGCAGACATGAACATTATGGACCTACAATTGCTGTCACTGAGTGCCCAAATTTCCAATTACTGAGGTCAGGTATTCGAGTTCTTGATGATTTTCCATGTGTGAATGTCCCTGCCAATGCTCGTGATAGTCAATATCAGGTAAATAGTTCTAAACCAATAATTGCTTCTCATAAATATGCTGATTTTTTAAGATTGAGTTTTCCCATGAATTTCGTCAAATGCATGATATTGTTGAAGTTTTATGCTCTACGCAGGTCCTTGGGTGGCAACAAAATGCTGCAAAAATTGGAATGCAACGCTGTGCTGCATCATCCCAGTGGTTCAATGAGAGACTTTCGCTTGCGAAATATGCTCATGTAATAATTTTTATATTCATGGTAACAATGTCTGTCTGATCATGTGTTATGTTAATATATGAACTCTTTAAGTTTATTGGTGCAGGTACCTTTGGGAAATTTTGAACCTGACTGGCTTATGTTTACAGCTGATGTCTTTTTTTCCAGAGCTCTGCGTGATCAGCAACAGGTTTTTCTGTGTGAAGTTCTTACATGATTTAGTCTCTCCACTTTAAAATTGTTGAAGTGCTTAATTCCATTGTTGGGCTCTTTCCAATTAACTTAAACTTTTGGGTTTGATGAAAATTGACATGGTATAAAAGCTTGATCTGTTTTAGGAGTCTTGGGTTTGGGTCCCTTCTATGATTATATTTGAATTGATATTTGATATTCGAATTTGTTGTGTGTTTGTCATTGGACTTGGTCCACATGCCAAGCCAGACGGTCGAGCACATAAGATGTGTCTCAGAGTGGTCTAATACTATTATTGGGTCTTTTCTTGTCAGGTTAAGCTTTTAAGCCTGATGGTTACTAACAAAAATACTTGTCAAAGATGCAGTTTTTCAAAGTCTATGTATAGCTTGATTGTTTTAAGTTACTGATTTTTTTTCTTTTTTAATTGTTGGTGAATGACTACCTTCCCCTTTTTTTAGAAAAATCCTTTTCTGAGTCTTTATGGTGTATCACTAATATTCATTCCCTAATTACTTCAATGTTGATTCACACAGATTCTTTGGATATCTGATGATGGTGTTCCAGATCTAGGAGGCACCGGTGAAGAAGATACATGTTTCGCTGATGAGGTTAGTTATGAGCATGTCTATCTGTACAGTCCTTTAATCTGTTGCTCCTTGTAATGTTTTCTGTTTTGGCAATATCAAGTAGTGCTTAAATCAATTCTTAAGATCTGTTCTTCCCTTGAATACAAGTACAAGTTATTTGTGTTGCTCTGTAGCTCTGTTTTCTTTTGATTAGAAATTTTTCTTTCTCTTCTAATTTTCTTTGGTGAACTTACTAGCTTTTACTTTGAAATAGGTCCATCAACCTGTTCTTACGTATCCTGGAGCATATAGAAAAGTTTCTGTGGAGCTGAAGGTCAGCAAAATATTCTTTACTTCCCTTCTTTCTCTGTCTCTCTATTTTCTGAAGCGGTTGGTGGTAGCTTTTCTAATCAAGCTGATTGATACAAATGTATGTGAATTTGGTTTGTCAACAGATTCATCATCTGTCTGTCAATGCACTTCTGAAAAGCAACCAAGTCAATGAAATGGAAGGAGGTAGTTTGTTAGGGTTTGAGCAGGATATGAATTCTGGATCTCATGGTTATAAAGAACAGTGTGGCTTTGATGACACTACCTCATCTGCACCCGCATTTCGTGTCTTGAAACAACTGATTCAGAGGTGCCTTTCAGATGCAGTTTCTTCAGGAAATGTATTTGCTGATGCAGTATTGCAACATCTATATCGATGGCTTTGCAGGTTGGTGTTACTTTGCTTCTTGTGTATGACCTTTGTTCTTCATTCAGTCATATTATTACTGTTTACCCTCTTATATATTGCAGCCCTCGTTCAAAGCTTCATGACCCAGCACTTCATCGCATCCTTCATAAGGTAAATGCTTTGTGGATGTTTCAGGTCTATTATTTCATGATGGAAAATGTTCTATAGCTTCAACACAACTCTTATATTGGTCAAATTATAAAATCTTCCTTGCCTATAACATATTAGTGCTTTTAGCCAACTTATTGTAATCAGCAGTCTTTATTGGAGGTGCCAACTTAGTTGAACTTATTGGGGGTGCCAACTTAGTTGGGATGTGCCTGTGCATCTACTGATTCTTGTCAACTGCAACTTTATTTATACAAATTTAAAAAAAAAAAAAAAAAAAAAAAGGAAACTTATTTCACAATCTTTTGTCATGTTACTTTATACCTTAAACATTCCTGTCATGATTTGTTAATGATTTTCCCTTTTCATAATATTTGTAGGTCATGCAAAAGGTGTTTGCACTGCTATTGGCTGAATTGCGCAAATTAGGTGCCACAATAATATTTGCAAATTTCTCAAAGGTTATTATAGACACGGGAAAATTTGATCTATCTGCAGCGAAAGCTTACTGTGACAGCTTGCTGAAAGCTCTGCAGAATAGGTTGGTCTTGCCATCTTGGATTAGGTTTGTTAGACCTTCTTATTTGTCTTCTTGTCTTTAATTTTTTGTCTTGGCTGATGTGTAGAGAACTATTTGAGTGGATAGAGCTTGAGCCACTGGTTTTCTGGCATTCCCTTCTTTTTATGGATCAGGTTTGATCACTTGCTTCTTCATGATGATATGTTCTGTGTCCTACAGGTGGTTGTAGTTACTTTCCTTCTTTTTAAATTAACCTGCTGTTTCTTCTTCTTCTTCTTCTTTTTTTTTTAAATTAAAAAAAAAAAAACCCACTGTTTCTTTTCGCCGGTGATTACCAGTTTGACTGCTAGAATTTCCACATATAGTCCTTCACCGCACTGAAAATAAATAATTAAAACAAAAAGTTGTTATATTAGTTTCCAGAAGAAATGAAATTTACTATCAAGTATGAACAAAAAGAGATCAAATAGAAACTTCATTCCCTTATTTTATTTTCAAATTCTGAGTAATATCAGTTTCTACATCGGGAAGGAACTGAGAACTGTATTAAGAACAGTGTAGAAACTGGTGTTACCTCAAGGTATTTTTATCCCCTGAACCTTGGGTAGGCTATATTGGGTGTCTATTTGACAACTTGCTGAGCGTTTATTTATATATATATATATATTCCTGGAATAAGAGAATCCATCAAGTGCTAGAGGCCTAGAACAAGAGCAGTTTTAAGTGATGTAACAGTTTACTGAGAGATGCCAGTTTAATCAGTAGGGAATTTATTGTTTAAAATTGTAATGCTGATTAGTGGAGCAAATAAATCCATCCTAGGAAGACCCAAAAGTAACATTTAGTATGAAATGGCCTTCAACCCAACTATTTTAGTTAATGCATGTCATAACATTTTATAAATTTCACTTAGGTTGTTTCGTAAACTTTCACATATTCTTGCGCTATTTTCTTATACAAGAAAATTTTTTTAGATATCTCACATCCAGTTTCCTACATTTGGAAAGAACTTCCATCCAAGGGGGTTCTGAATAGGATTGCTACAGTGATTTTAAATGCCACAGCGCCATATGTTCCTGTATATATAAAACAGAAAATCTCTTGTACTTCATTGTCTTTGTACAATCTCATAGCTTTCACAGTCAAAATTCACACCAAATCAATAAATTGGCGTTATATCAAATCTGGCGAGATAAGTTAAATATGCATTTTTCTTGATGATGGTGTTTGGTGTATTACAAGTATCAACTGTCAACAAATTACGTTTTTTCTTTTCTTTTTTGGCTGAGAGTGAACCTTAATCTTTTGGTCTGTTATGTTCTCAATAAATGCACCTAATCTTTTGTGCCTTCTATTTCATGATGAAATCATCAAACCTTATGAAGGATCTGAAACTGAAAGCCACTATTGTACAATTATGCTTGTCATAGGCAAATTAATTTATGTTTATTTGGATTTCCATGATAGTTTAACTATGGTGGAATCCCTGCCCGTGACGATGAAATTATACATGAAAAATCACAAGTGGATATTGTATCAAGCTGGAATATTGCTGAGTACTTACCCAAGGAAATACAAGTAAGTTATCGGATAACAGGTTTTCTCATTGATAATACAATGCTTGAGGTTCATTGCTATTAGCATACACACTAGATTTTATTTATTTAGTAAGATTACAACAGTATATGAATTTCTCCTTAGCATAAATCTTCTCATGCACTGACTTTTTCAGTAACCTTATATTCTTTTTGCAGGATCATTTTGTTTTAGTTGTCTCAGAATTTATGTACATTCCTTGGAAGTACGCACAAAAGCAAGCTGCAAGTAGAGCATCTTTGCAGGATGCCACCTCATGCACTCCGTCAATTACTGTTGCTGCTGCAGAGACCTTTGAATTACACTTAGTGGAATATCTTAAAGGGCAGGTATAATTTAGGTTTACAATTGCCAAAAGGTGCATGACTTGCTGATTCCTCAAATTGCTTCCTTCTACATTCAATTCATTTAACATTTGGATATGTTGTACAGATTGGCTCTTATTTCACAGGCAAACTTTTGGGATTTGTTCGTGATACTATTCACCATATGAAGAGAATGAACAGATCTGAGAATGATCAACTAAGTTCGCCTGGGGTCATACAACTTGCTGGTAACACCCAAAAAGTTGATGCTGCATTGGAATTCATTAAGCATGTCTCTGCTGTTTTTGCCCTTGACCAAAATGTTCAGCACGATGTTCTGGTAATACTTCATTCAGATCCAGCCATCTTACAATCTAAATGATAGTGAAGACACTGGTTCATAGTTATTACTCAATATTCTTACATAATTTAAGAAATTCAGTAGATTTGTTCTTTTACCCATTATTTTGCAAGTTGCCTGTTTCCTTTTTCATCGTTGTTAGGGTTACATTTTTTGCTTTCCCCTCTCATTCTCAGACTCCTTTGGAGTGATCTTTCTTGCTTAAATGGAAATTTTAACCAGTTGCCTAGCTAATGATCATTTTCAGGTTCAAAGCATTTCCTTTTTCCTTATTATTTTTATTATTTTATTTTTATTTTTATGTCTTATTTGAATCCGTAAGTATTTTTGCAAGCTCATTCTATAAAAGTTATTTTCAATTTTCTTTTCCTGAAATTTCTCTGCACTTTGTTTCAGATATTCTGGTTTATTAAGTAATTTGTATTTTTATTAGTGACTCTTCAAGTCTTAAGCTTCACAACCTTAAAGCAGTTTTACCCGCTGCTACAGGTGATGAGAAAGAATCTGCTGAAGTATGTTCGTGTGAGGGAGTTTGCTCCAGAAGCTGAATTTCGTGATCCCTGCCCATCCTTTGTCTTACCAAATGTTATTTGCAGGTAATAGAATTTGATAGACCCTATTAATATATATTACCAATCAGAAAGATTTGGTAATATTTATTCTTATAAGAACTCAAGTAGACGATTATGTTGGTTATTGCAATTGAGACACCCTTCAGTATAATAATAGCTCGCTGTAGTTTTTAGATTGAACGACAACCAAAATGCTTCCTGATCTTCTCAATCACTTTTGAAATAGGACAAACCTAAAGGCAAATTTTATTAGTCAATGTTACTTCGTGAATTAGCCTTGAAATATAATTTATTCCTACGAGAGTGCTAGAGATCAAATTTTATTAAATGATTATAGTTTCTGGCCAGCAGGGGCAGGAATCAAAGAGTTAGTGGTTAATTTTGTAAATCACTGCTGTTCAAGTATATGCATATTGAAGTTACATCCTTGATGTTATTCATTATTTTTTAAAAAATTAATTTGAATTGTTTCATGAATTTATCATAGTTTGTATCTATGGATGAGCTTGTATGGCAATGTATTGCTTTTGAAAACTGGCCATAGGCTGAAGGTGGAAGTGACTGATGAAATTTTGCCTAACTAGCCATTAATAGTGACAAAATGATTGCCAATAATCACTCGGTTGACTGCTTTGGGGCTGTCTTGCAGGGATAAGTAGAACTGTCTTTAAAAAATGAATTATGTTAATAATGGCCTGTTCAAGTTCGTTGATGATCAACCGTTCCTTTTGAATACTACTAACAGTAGTGAAATTAATCTTAATTATTGCTGTTATTATTTTAATTCTGGATTCATTATTAACTTTTATCTTTTTGGAGTTCAAACCTACATAGATTTCTAGTTATTGCTTGCAATTCATATTTTCTTTTTCGTTTGTTTTGATGGTTGGCAATTTGAGCTGATTTCTGATTCTAAGTTGTTCTACACAGCTACTGCAATGACTGTAGAGACCTGGACTTGTGCCGTGACTTGGCTTTACTGGCCAAGGAGTGGCGTTGTGCCATGCCACAGTGTGGCCAGCCTTATGACCGTGAAGAGATGGAGAATTCTCTTCTTCAAATCATACGGCAGAGAGAACGTCTCTACCATCTGCAGGATCTGGTATGCGTTAGGTGTAACCAGGTGAAAGCTGCACATTTAGCAGAACAATGTTCATGTGCTGGTTCATTTAGGTGCAAGGAAGATGTGTCTGAATTCCGCAGCAAAATGCAGATTTTCCTAAACATAGCCATCCGTCAGGAGTTTCCTCTCCTCCAAGAGTTCACCTCATGGATTTTGGAAGTCCGGTAGATATCAATTATTGCTCTTCATTTTGATAAAATCTGACAATTTTGTCCTGTCTGACCACCAATAGCAACATTACTGTACTAGCCATAGGAACTCAATAAACGTATGGCAGTACTGGTTCAGATGGGAAACCATGACAACCTTCGCTAAAAGAAGCCTCAAGTTAATTATGAGCAGTAGGTGGTAAAACTATGGACAGACTCACCATGAGTATATAGCAATTATTGTGAATCGAAATGAACCTTGACACCGTTGAAGTTTACCCTATAACACAAGGCAAAAAGTGGAGGGAAACTCAAGACTCAGGTCAGGGTTGCTGGTTTCTTTTCGACCCTTCCCTCACAACAACTATACTTGTGTACATTATTTGGAATGTAGTATAATGGTATACATGATCAATGGTGTATATAATTTCTTTACCCGATCAATGCATGATATATTCTTGTATTGTGTAATGCGTACAATTCTGTATATATTTGTGGTAAGTTTTGATTGTGTAAATTAGATGATAAAAAGGATCATGCATTTATAGACGACTTGCTGCCTTCAAGATGACGGCTTTGCATTTTTCGTTAGATCTCTTTCTGATTTACATTTGTTATGTAAATCATGTAATGACTAGATGAATACCAATACAGTTACAAATCACCTATCACACAACATTTGTGACAATTTTCTGAGCAAACTGGCTGAGTTGAGCTAAATAATATTACATTGTTGGAAACCAAAACAAATCACAAGGTTTTTTTTTTTTTTTAAATCGCAGGGACAGGACGGATAATGTTTGTGAATAGTTTAGTAAAAAAAGAGAATTGCTTCTGATGTGCACTTAAAGGTTGTGTCTTACAAATGATGCAGCAATATCTTCACCAAAAGAACCATTTTTTTGTAGTCGAAACTGGGACTGGTTCTTCCTTTTTTCTAGTCTGTATTCCCTGCTTTAAGGACTCCAACCTATTTCTGCAAAAAGTCTAGCTTCTGTTTAAAAACAGTAAAAAAGAAAGAAAACATATGCAGTTTAAGAACATTAAGACAATAAAAAACACTGAAACAATAACAATGTTTGGAAAGTGATCGAGATAATAATATTGATAATTATCATATCAGGAGAAAACTTTGTAAATAATCTTTCAGAATATTTCATTTATATTTTAATTAGGTAAATTGTTATCATTTAATACATCTTATCATAGTCAAATATCTTAGGATTCAACTAGGTTGTTTTAAACTAAATAAGTGGCAGGTTTATTATTATTTTTTTTCCTTAAGGATTTTCTTTGATTAATAGATGTATGGCTCAATGGGTTGAGTTAATTTGGTTGTTGCTACTATTTGCTGGGTATTTGAATATCAACAGCTCAAACTGTTCTTGTTTTAGTGCCGGAATTTCTAGAATCAATGGATTGAAACATATATCCTACTCTTGTATTAATTTTGGTTGCAGAGTGCACTCAGTGCTGCATCAGAAGGCCATTTGATTGATAACTTAAAACTAGGTCATTACAAATTTTTAAATACTCACTATATTTTAGGTCAGTAGATATATCCATCACATAATTTCAGCATCAGTGCAGACATCTTTTCTGAACTTTCTATTATAAAACTTGTGTAGACTAATCAAACAAATGACTCCTGATATCATTCCAATGGTCAGGGAGCTCTTACAAGAAAACCACTAAAAAGCAGTAGAAATTAACAAAGTTAAAAAAGCGTAGGCATCTAAAAGCGTAAGAATGTTGAATAAACATTACTTGGTATCTGTGAGCCGACCATGTAAACTCCATCTTTGACGAAATCCTTCCATTCCCTCAATTCCACTAGCAAGAATCAAGCGCCTAAAAACATTAAAGTAATAAATGATTGATTTCCAAGGATTAATTAATTATTCTACAGCATTAAACAACTAAGAGAAGAGAATTATATTTGTAATATAATTTGAAGGATGAGTGTTGATTATGTTCTTTTAGGCACTATGGTTTGAAAATGTTGCATGAATATAAAATATGGTAAGCTACTCGCTTATGTTGTTGTCAGGCACTTATGTCGACAAAGTACTGGTTTAGCAGCTTGGATAAAGGTATAAAAATCATTATGGTAACAACATGATCAGTAACTATTTGCACCAAGTCAACATTCAGAAAGTACCTTTCCAGTGATGTGACTTCTGACTCAAGCTGAACAGCTCTTTCCTTTGCTTGATCTAAAGGCATTGATAAGCCCAATTTGTGTTCACTATCTTGAAGCCGTTGTCGTAGTTCCTTATCCTGTAACTCAGTTTTGTAGGAACAAGTGAAAACATTTTCATCAAAGGAAAAAAAATAGTAGACAAAAATAAATGCCAAAATCTCACCCTCTTTTCAGAACATTCACGGTACAATGCAATTTCTTCCTGACAGAAGGGCTCAATATCATTGATTTGCAAGCCTATAACATCAAGAAAATTAAAGCCCATGATGATAGCGGCAAGACAACAAACACTCCAGAAAATTCGATCCACTTTCTAGATCCAGTTACTCATTTTCCAAGTAGATTGCATAAATACACTAACGCATTTAATCATACTATTATGAGGTTATAGAAACACACAGTAAATGCTTTCCAAAAAATTAATATTTTTTTTTTAAAATAGAAACACACAATAATTGATAAACCGAGTAACTTCCATTTCTAATTGTGCCACAAAATTTAAGCAGTATGGCTTACATAATTCATAGAACGAGTCTAGTTTTGACATTAAAGTATAAATAAAGTATTAAAGTTAATTTAGACTTAAACCAAACAAAATTAACCTTGATAGACTTAAATCCAAAGCAAAAGATAATGAACGACTTACACAAGAATAGATTTCGTAAAATTCCATCACACAAATCAACACCTTCAAGCACATGAGAAGCAATCTCTGGTGGGATGAGAGGAGAAGGTGGACCCATCATTAGATCATCACCAACCAATATGGTCTCCTCCATTGTTGGCTGTGAATCAACTGAAGTCCACAAAAGTAACAACAAAATCATTCCATATTTGACTAAATTATACACTTCAGAAAAGTGATTCACACTTGTTATGTGCAAAAAAGGACAGAGACACAAGTTTAAAAGATTTATGTGTAAACCTAAAGGCATGAGCTTCAACTAAACCTTTCACAAATATCAAGTAGGCAAATGTGGGGAAGAAGAAGAGAGAAGGAAATTCAACTTATAATATATTTTTGGCCTATAAAGTGGAAACTCTAAAGAAACAAAAACTTTTCATTTTAATTCTACACATTGAGATGTGGTCCGTATGTTGAGATGGCGGACATAATATATCATAGTCATTGTCCTAACACTGCTTATCATGTTTCAAAATTTCCTTCCTCTCACGGATATATACATGATGAAAAACTATGTCCAGACTTTACTATTGCAAAGATAAGCTTTCATACACTTCCCTTAAAAAGAAAGAACAAACCTAGGTAGTAATGTCTTACATATAAAAGAACTTGGTCACACAGATAAAATTCAGTCCCTAGATATAAATGGTTTCACATCTTGATAATTGCATCACAGTTATAGATTTCAAATAAGTCGATAAATGTCAATACTTTTGAACCCCATAATGTACTAAAGTTTATCTATTACAAGCTAGCAGGTTCTGTTCAATGAACATTTCACAACATTAAGAAACACCAATGCATTTAAACTTGGAAAAAGTATTTAAAAAATGTCCTTTTTTTTTTCTTCGGTGAATGGTTTTTCAATTAAAGCAATTCCAATCAACTAAACAAAAACGCAAGGTAAGAGTTCAGTATATATCAATAAGAAAGGTAGCAGCTTTTATACATACCATCCATGGTTGCTTTTAGTTTTAACCTTTCACTGACAGTGAGTTAGTCAAACTCTGTAATCTGCAAGAAACAAACAATCAATAAGACGAAAAACAAGTATCAGATACAAGATACCCAGATGGTTTTACAAATATAAATTATCAAAAGAAAGGCAACTACAAAGACACGTTAGTCGGGGCATTTCATCGAACAGGTAAAATGCATTGTCCAAGTGGCGTTTCACACTTGCCCAACCTTTAATACTTTGTTTGTGCAGAGACCTCACCTCAACTATATCCTTGTTTTTTGTTCTGCTCTTATTATCCTGTCAATTTATTTTTTAAAATATATTATTTGTAATAGCTTATAAGGCTCCGTTGCCTGTGGACACTACTCATTCACCTAGTAATATTCTCAGATTTAAATAATTTCCATGCGTATAGAAAAGCTTCTAGCTCTTCTTTATATCTAAGGATAATCCCAAAATCCATTATAATTTATAAAGATATTAATTTTATCACCTATATTTTATTTTTATTCAAAATTCTTTCTAACTTTAAAAAATTAATAAAAAATATCAATTTTACCTTCTATAACTTCATCATTAATTTGTGTCAATCAATAATATTTTCATCATTTTACACGTCTTCAAGGATATTTTGAGTGTTTTTATTAATATTAGAGAGGATTTTGAATAAAAATGAAACCATAAATGATAAATTGAATATTTTAATAAACTACAATTAGTTTGTTGAGATTATCCCTAAATTTAATAATTTTTATCATTAAATCATTAATTTATTTAAATCACTTAATTTATTATAATGGATCTAATTACTTACGTGAATAGCAACATAACCCTTATATATATATCTTGTTTTTACACGTTCATGTATGAAAATATAAAGAATCGTGTTTTTATTATGTTCCAATTCAAATTATTTTTCAAAGTTGATATCAAATATTTTAGTTTATCGAAACAAGTCGAAATTAATCACTAATTATATGATAAACTATAACATGAAGCCCATTAAATATGTTTAGAAGAATTTGAACCCCATCACTAACGTGGATGAGAGATACACCATCTATTTTGTGAAGAGTGCTTTTTAAAATTAGTTAAAAACCAATTTCTTTTTTGAAATTTAAACTAAAATATATTTAAATACATGTCAAAGGAGAAATATATGTTGAGCTATTAAAATCTTTGTTCCAAAAACACTAGGCAGTCATTGGCCATCTTGAAAACCCTCTAATCGGGGTTTCTAGGTGGAGACCCGCCTAGCTGCGCCAAGGTGATCGACTAGGGCTGCCTAGGCGACTAATTAATCAACCTAGACAACTGATTAAATTTTTAAAGATATGTTTATATATTTTTTTTATTGAAGATTAGTCAATGGTCAACCGCCTACGCATCACGGGGTAGCTCTTAGAACCCTTATTAAAGTTTTTATTTTTATTTTTTTTTTCCAAACTAACTAAAAATCTTCTCATATATTATGAAAAAAAAAAAAAAGAGTCTGTATTCAAAAAAAAAATAAAAAAATCAAGAGTCCTAGGCCTTATCTATATGAAAAACAGAACAAAATAAGAGCCTTCCACTCTTCAAAAATAAATAAATAAATAAGGGCCTTCCAGCATGAATAGATCACCCAGCTTGCAGCTGCACTGCACAGCTTCTCCTACATATTTGCATTATTATAACATCAAACTGCACAAACCCATGAAATGAAACCCCTACTACCATGTACGTGTGCGTCTACACCTTCTCTTCCTCCTTCACTACTCAAACTTTCCATCAAAAACAATCTTAAAACCAACCACATTCTCTCTTTCAACACCAAACATTTAAAACCAACAACCAATGCACGTTCATTCCACGCAGTTGCACAACAATCACTACTTTATTTCAATCTTTATCTTTGACTTTACGTGAATGCCGGGGCCATGCAAGAAGCAAGGAACCTGTTCGATAGAATGCCCGAAAGAACTCTCATTTCTTGGAGTATACTCCTGTCCGGGTACGCGAAACGCGGGCATGTTTATCAGACTTTCATGTTGTTTGTTGACATGCTGTGTTATGGGTTGGTATGTCCTGATTCCTTCATTTAGGCTATCATTCTGCGCGCGTGTGCTCAGGTGAAGGACTTGAGTTTCGGGTGTGGACTTCATGCACGTGTTTTGAAAAATGCGGGCGTGTTTGATGTGTTTGTGGATACTGCATTGGTGAATATGTATGCAAGTTGTGGGAGTCTTGATGAGGCTGTTGTTGTTTTTGAGGGCATAGGAAGTCCTGATATAGTTGGTTGGAGGTCCATGTTAAGTGGGTATGTTAAGAACGGGTTTGAGGAAGAGGGATTGAGGGTTTTTGTCGAGATGATTGGTTGTGGTGTTGAGCTGGATGCCTTTGTTTTTTCAATGGCAATCAAGGGGTGTGCAAATTTGGAGCATTTAGGATTTGGAAAACAAGTTCATTGTTGTATGATTAAGGTCGGTTTCGATGTTGTTTGTTTCTTGGAAACAGTTCGATGGATTTCTATGCGAAATGTGGGGATTCAGAGTGAATGAGAAAAGTTTTTAGTGGGATGCGTGAAAAAGATTTGGTTTCTTGGAACATACTGATTATGGGGTGTGTTTATAATTCGCTTTACCTTGAAGCTCTAAGGGTTTCAGGGTGTTAATGGAGGAAGTTTCTGATTGTGATGATTTTGCTATAACTAGTACTCTGAAGGCAATCACTAAATTAGGTAATTTGGATCTCGGGAGAGAGGTTAATGGATATATAATAAGGGTTGGTTTAGAATTGAATCATTATGCGATGGGTTCTCTTTTAGATAGGTACATTGAGTGTGTTAACCACGAGACGTTGAATCAAAGGGAAAGGGTTCCTCTGATGTTGTATAACTATTATGAAGGAAGGAAATTTGATGGATATTTTATTGCAAGCATGCTTAAATGGTGCTCTTTACGGTCTGATCTTGAAACTGGCACAGTGTTTCACTCCTTGATCTTAAAACTCGATTTGAATTCTGATCCATGTGTAATGAGCTCACTAATCGATATGTACTCCAAGTGTGGTATCTCAGAAGCTGCTCTGAGAGTTTTTCTGAGAGTGAAGGAGCCAGAGGCAGCTACATGGTCTGCTCTTATTTTTGGGTTTTGTTTGAAGGGGTGGTATGCTGAGGCCTTAGAACTGTTCCAGAAAATGCAGTTCGATTTTATTGAAGCTAATGAGTTTACTTTCACTTCTGTTCTGCTTGCTTGTTTAGCTCTGGAGAATCTCCAAAAGGGAAGAGAACTGCACTGCCAGATACTGAGAAGTGGTTTTGGATCAAATGTATCTGTAGTTAACATGCTCATCAATCTTTATTCAGAACTCTGGCATCATAAACAAGCTCTCAAGCTATGTTCCCTAGTTTCAGATGTTGACATCTCATGGAAATTACTGTTAAAAGCCTGCATGAAGGCCGGAGACTATGAAATGGTTTATCAACTGCTTGGGAGGATTCAACTGTGTAATGGGTTTATTGATCCATACTCTGCTTGTGACATTTTAAAATCCTGTGCGAATCCAGTGCTTTCGAATGTGGGAACACAAGTACAGGCATACATGACAAAGAGGGGCCTCATCTCACATCCTACAACTGGAAATTGTCTAATTGACATGTATTCAGGATGTGGTAGAATTGCTGATGCAGATTTGGCATTTAATTCCATGCCTGGGAAGAACTCTCTTTCTTGGACATCTATCATCTCCGCAAGAGTGAATCATGGCCATCCATTTGAAGCCCTGTATTTATTTAAAGACATGCAACAGAGAAATAATTTAATGGACTCAAGCACATTTAAGTCAGCCTTAAAGGCCTGTGCCCTAATGGGAGGCCAGATGAAGCATACTGTTTATTCATGTCAATGGATGAGGTTTATGGAATCGAACCATCAGAAGAGCATTGTTCCTGCATGGTTGAAGCTCTTGGTCGAGCTGGAAGGTTTGAAGATGCACAAGAGTTCATCAATGGGATGCTCCCAGTTAAATCAGGTGCCTTGATTTGGAGAAGTCTTCTGCTATCCTGTTGTGTACATGGTAATATGGAGGTTGCAAAATATGCTTTGGAGAAACTTGTAGAATTAAATCCAAGTGACTGCTCTACCCATGTAATGCTCAAGCAGGTTCTCTTGATGTTAGGTAAGTGGGATGATGCATCAAAAGTGAGAGTAAACTCTGAAATAAAGAGAACAAATTATAGTTGGATAGAGGTACGAAATGAAGTTCATGAATTTGTTTCTAACCAGATTCCGACTAATGAAGTCTCTGATAAATTAGCAGAAATAAATGAGAAGATGAAGGAATTGGGATATGTTGTCAATGAGAGTGACTTACTGCCCATGATAGAGTAGGAGGAGTACGATGGTGCAGGCCTTCACCGCACTGAAATGAAAGCAGTGGCTTTTGGGCTGATATCATTACCTCATGGAATGCCTACAAGAGTGATAAGGAGTGTTAGGATGTGTGGATATTGTCATTATGCTTGCAAGTTAATGTCATCTTTCATAGACAGAGAAATAGTCATCAAGGACCCCTGCAATTTCGACCACTTCAGAGATGGCAAGTGCAGCTGCAGAGATGCATGGTAACAGATCACCAAGGTTTATAACTTAAGTATACTGTTATTCAATTGGACCAGATTGGTCTCTCTTTGTACAAATAACATATATGTTACATTGTCAATGTATATTTCTACTTCTTTAAACGTTATATTGTGAGATGTACAAATTTTGAACCCATTCTGTAAGGATGATGTAAATGAATCAAAACTTTCAGCATGTTTGAATCCACACAACTTGATGCAACATTAAAATTTAAATTTATGAAGCTGATATATGAAATCAGGCTTTATATTAATAATCATGATATATGAAATATTATTTGACATGGAAGTGGAACAAATAGAAGCAAACATTTACTAGTAATTAGCTTATAGGAGATATACAACATCCATAATCAACACAAGATAACAGTTTTACAGTATGCTTCTTGTTTGTAAGGGAAACAGAAGTTCACGATCAACGCCTGTACTCGTCTCCACAGTCACCAATAACTCTAAGCAAATCCTTTCCCTTTTTTGAAATTTCTTGTATGCTGTTCACATCTTCTTCATCCAGAGCAAGTGAAAATATGGCATTCGTGTCTTTGATATGTTCTGATAAACCCAGTCTAACACCTACCATTGATCCAGCCACTGCAGGCTGAAAATGCACAAACCACAAGTAAATATTTAGAACTCTTCATTCATAGCAGTAAATAAAAGTGGATAAAAGAAGAAACAAAAACAATATATATTAGGCGGACTTCACCTGATCTAGTATGTATCTTAGAGCAACAACCGGAATCGAGACCCTGTGTTTTGAAGCTATTTTCTTCAGTGTCTGAAGCAAAATTTGAAACTGACTCCATCCTCCCCAGGCATCAACCATCTGTGATATTCATTTTTTAAATATTACAACAAAAGATCATAATGTGTAATGCCTCCCTCAACAAGATCCTGATTACTGTTAAATCTACTTAATCAACTGATGCAATTTCTCACATAGTGAATTAGTGCTAAGAGCAAACTTGTGGAAACCTTATGGGATCTGTTGTGCTATCACCCATAATTTTTCTTCAACCACCTTCTTTCTAAATACTTGTCTCAGTTGTCTGTGACATGCCAAAGCCCACCACTAACTTATTTTCCCCACAAATAACACTTACAGCTGCTGTTACAATTTATTTTCGAACCCATTAGAGTTGGGTTGCTACTATCTCAACTGAAAAGCAATTATTGTTCAATGAGGAAGGGAACACCCTTTATGGTATTAGATAGCTTAAATACTATAGTTCATTTTTAAGCTCACTAGTAAATTTTGAGCTTTAGAGTCCAGTCAGTTATACTAGAATAAAAAGCATTTTTTTTTTTTTTTTAATTTACTGGGAGACAACAGCCGGGACCAACCGAGATAGGACATTAGTGGCATGGCCCGGAAGACTACTCTCAAATGGGAGAAACTACCCACCCGAAGGTGGGAGGGACAACCCACACGAGGGTGGGAGAGCTACCCACACAAATGGTTTGACATCAATTACTATTATAATATTAATATTATTATTATTATTATAGATATTATTTATTATATAATATTACTATAAATTATTATATATATATACATATAGGGTGTCGAACCCTGCCCCCTTACAAAGGGAGGCAGGGCTGGCTGCTGGCGCTACCACTGCGCCAGCAGCCAGTTGACAAAAAAAAGCAAATTTTACTTACTATTAATGCTTGAATTCAAGTCCCTTCATGTGATTGAATTTACATTTGTTCTACATCTGAATTTGTGTTTATATTTGACCAGATTTTTTAAGTAACAAGTCCGTTGATCTTGCCCATGAGGGATGTGTATAAAATGTTTGAATATTATTGTTTGGGTCCTTACAAACTTAAGCTTTAAGGTCTCATAGTTATCATATTAATATAGCATTTGACATCACTAACCCAACCCCACAAGAGGCATGTACTAAGAGTCACTCAAGTTGGTGGAGAACCTAAAGAAGGATGATAATTACCAAATACTCAATTTAACACTTAAATAGGTACAAGGAGGCTTTGTACCCTTTTGTACTTCTGAAGCGATGGAGTGTTTAATGGAGGGCCAGCAAAAGGAATGGCTAAGTTGGTGTCTAGAAACTTTTCAGATAACAAACCACCCATTACTGTACCATACCTGCAGCAAGAGCTCTAGCAAATTCAGTAAAATGGCAGTAGAATGCTTTGAATCTTTTTGAAGTAAAACGGTAACAACATATATGAAGAATAAAATTTTCCACTCAAAAGAAATGTAATTGTAGAAGTAAGGAGAGAGACGTTATAAGTTTCACTCCTGTAAGCTGACAAAGCTCTGCCATTTTCTGTTGAGGACGCATGTCAACAATTGAATGTTGCACCTAATGAATTTCACCAGTAACATAACACAAAGCAAATATTAACCAAGATAAATCTAAAAGCAATTTTTGTTTTTGTAACTTAAATAATTATTTAAAAAAAAAAAAAAAGGGAAGATAAGGATAACAGAGAGACAATAAATTTAAATATACCTGGTTGCTAACAACAGGAATTCCATTCTCCAGAATTATCCTTAGTCTCTCCGTGTCAAAATTCGTCAAAGCAACAGTCTTAATTTTACCTGCACACCACTTGCTGAAGTAATCCTATCAAATTAAGAAAAATATGCACACATGTCAATCATAAGAGAAAGTAAAAACGATCACCTTCTTCTTTCAGATCCGTAAGATGTTTTAGCGCGTCAAGGTAACCGGGGTTTGAGTAATCCCACCTATTTAAAACAAGGATATGGGAAAATCATATCTGTATAACAAACAAATGAACTAGAAACTATTATTGTGAAATGTGAACTTAAGAACAAGTAAGCTAAGGCTATAAATATTGGTAACTTAACTTTTCAGATAAGAGTTGGAATAGACTGTATTAAATGCTAATGATGTAGAAGAAAGGTACGTATGAGATCTACAGATGTTCAAAATTGCCAAAGTTCAACTCAAAAAAGTTTATATTTAAACCAGCATCAATTAAAAGTGATTCATATGCTTGTGCACGTGGTTAGTGAATGATATTAACAATAATTTTTGCAAACTATTTTTTGGTTCATAATACTGAAGAAATTTTTAAAAATTTTCTTAACGCGACAAAAGAAGAGAGAAAACTGATTTCGAACCTCTAAAACTATAAAATAAGACTAGGCTAATGATTAGCACATTCAGTGTTAGCATGCCATGATGAAAGATAAAACTACATTCACTAGTCAACCAGCAGCCACAAAATATGACAATGTGGAACAATAAATAAGTAGTAAGTACCAGTGAAACTGAAGCATGTCTAAGCAGGGCACATCCATTCTCTTTCTTGATACATTGATGCTCTCTCTCACATAGCTACTTGTCATCTTAACTGGTGGCGGCACCCATTTAGTGAGACTGCATTTGTAAAACAGAATGGTAGTTTGAAAAAACTTTAAAATTTTTATATTTCTAAATTGATCTCCCTTCTAACATATAAGTAACCTACATTAACATGAACAAGCATTCTATGAAATAGAGCAAACTGCCACCACGACAGGTTATAAAAAACCATTCCAACATCTAGATCGGACAATAAACCTTAGTTATTTATATTATTTAAAAAAAAAAAAAAACAATGATCACCGAACTAGCATTCTATAAAATAGAGCAACAGAACATTCCAAAAGCTAATGTGGCTGCAACTGCAACTCACCCTCTAACCTTCTCCAAAAACTCTGGTGGACGTTCTCGACGAACTCGATTTATGAAAATACCATAAAGATCTTCAGCAGGTCCATCTACAGAATGACAAGAGCCAAAAATAATAATAATAAACATCCATCTCAGAGATGCAGCTACTCTAATCTAATCATAATAATTGCAAGAAAATCAATATTAACCATCAAACATTTAAAAAAAAAAAAAAATCTTAATTAAGGCCCTACAAAGATTACCAAGTAAATAGCATTAACAACACTCAGACAAACACACAAAATCAAAGAGAAAACAAGGTATGCAATTGAAAGGGTTTTTTTTACATATATCAGCCATGTCAAAAGAGGAAAGAGCAGCATCAGCATAAGAAAGCATAGCATCAACTGCATTGTGAACATCAATTCTACCCCATCCACCACTTGTCTGCCACATCCCATTAACAACCCTACATATATCCAATGTATCCTTCCCATTCTTAACCACACTTACCCTTTTATCTTCACCAATCACACAACTAATTGATCTCCATCCTACTTTTCCCTCCCTTTTCAATTTTACAAAATTGAAGTTGAAACTACTAAAAGAGGAATGTAACAATAACTGTGCCATTATGTCAAAAATTATCAAATATACTTCTTCTCTACTGGAGTACGATTGTCGTCATTGACTTACATAAAATGAGAAAGAAATGAGGGTATTTTAGTAAAACAAAAGAATAAGAACATCAAGCATCTGACACGTGGAACCGTTATCCGTTACATCACAATATAATAATTAAAAAAAAAAAAAAGTTTAGGGTTTTATGTGTGTATATATACAGTGATCGGCCATGTCGAAGGTGGAGAGACCGGCGTCGGCGTATTGGAGCATGGCGTCGACGGCGTCGTCGCGGTCGATGCGGCCCCATCCACCACTCGTCTGCCACATGCCGTTTAAGACTCTGCATATCTCGAGTGAATCGTTGACGTTGCTGACTGTAACTGAGCGTTTCTCGTAAGTTGCCAGCTGGCAGCACCTGACCGAGTTGTAGGCACGGAATGTACGTGGAGGTGGCAGAGTCGAGATGAGAGTGTTGGATTTGACGGCGGTGAGATTGGAGAAGAGATTGTGTGCGGTCAGTGCCATTGCGTTTGTTTGAATGGAACACAACTAACTCAAATGACAGAATTAAATAGGTCTGGATAAGGTTTTTGGCGCTCTAATTTACGCACACCCGGTGGCAACAGGGTCCTGCTAAATTGGGCCGGATTGGGTCCTATCCTGTCAATTAATTTCGAGATTATTTTTTTACTAATATTAACTTTTTAAGTACAAAAAATTTAAAACTAAATTTGAATGTACTAATAGTTTAATTAAGTACTTTTGATAAATATAAGAATTTACTTTCATAAGGTTAATTTTGACATTAGATTGGGAGCTAATAGTTAGTTGAATTTAAAATTTTTAATGATGGAAGTGCTTACAATTTGGATATATAAATTATATTTTTTAGTAACAATATCTGCACCCCTTAACAATAACACATTATTTAAGAAGATAAAACTAATCCAATGATAAGCCTCTCATATTTACATCCCAGAGATCGTAAATTCAAGTTATATTCCCCTCTCTTAAATCTTGATATAATTATTATAGTTCAAAAGAAAAAAATTCATTATTTGGCATCAATCATTTTAATTTGTAGGCAAATAAGGAAAAATAAGCAATATTAAAATCACACCTTATGTATCCAAAATAGAATCTTTTGGACAAACATTGTAATCCCTTCCCATGAATAACAAAATCAGCTAAAAATGTAACAAATTAATATATATATTTCATATAAGTTTTAGGTTATTAATATTATTTATCCATTCATTTATGTCATTCATACATTGACTCTTAGATATAACTCGCCATTAAACATTTCAGTTGTAAGGGTGTTGTCAAGTCTATCGCATCATGCAAAGGATATATCTAGAACCTTAACAAAACATATCTATCCTTGTTGATAGCATGATGCCAAAAGAGCATAAGCCTTTTATAACTTACAATGCAAGTTATATATTAGATATAACGACTGTGTATAACATAAGTTGTGTTAGCTACATATAACCCGCATTGCATATTGCATTAGATGTTGCACATTATGTGTTTTATAAACGTCTACAACATCATATACTATATGTATATGGATCTACATACAACAACAAACATGTGCATGTTGCGGTAAATATCTAAGACAACATACTATGCTCGTTGTCAACTATTTTTGTTAAGTATAATTATTTAAAAAAAAAAATCACTGTTTTTATATATTTCTATGTACTAGCTTTGTTGCAATATAAATTCATATAAAAAATATGTACATTACCTTACTTTCATAACAACCGCATTAAAAGTGCATCTCAAAACAACCAAAAGAATTTTTTTCAAACAATATCCCAAATTAATGCCAATATAATAGTACAATATACTAATTATACACCAATGCAGTACTTTTATACAACCATAAATTGAAGAAGACAATTTTTTAATGTGTTTCTATACAATAATTTGATGCAATCTTTGCAACTTCTTATAGTACTAAACTTATTGTTAGCTTCCTTAAACTCTGTTATTATAGCCAACTTTAATTGTCTATATAATGATCCCATCTTCTTGAAGATAAAATCTTGACTAGAATCTTTCAATTGGAGATACAACTATACAATTTCTAACAAAAATATTATGATTATTTATGGAATAAAATTATGAGAACCATTTTATTAAAAAGTCAATAAGTAAAAGTAAAATAAAACACAATATAATAAACCCAAGTCATGTATTATTTTTTACCTAAATTGAAGAATGTTTTCAACAAAAAATTAAACTTTGTCAACTCTATTCCTACAATGCTATTGGTACTAAAACCATAAAAGAAAATAGTTACTTCATCAAGTAATAAATACAAGATTAAGTATATGTTATTTCTCATTGCATAGTCGAAGATTAACTTATCTTAAACAATAAATTTAATATACTATAAATAATTATCAACTTAACTTCAACTAACTTTAAATAACCATTCATAAAGCAATATATATATATATATATATAAAATATGCAAACCAATCTTGAGCTACAAAGCTAGTTTTACACAAGCTAATAACTATATTCAACGATATTTTAAATCCATTACGTAAGAATAGTTAAAAAATTTGAGAAAACAAAATCTAAAAACTTAGGGTGAAACAACATTAGATTGTTGATCTAATTCTCAATTTAGTTTTGTAAGTTTTTTTCAATTATGCTTTAGGTCATAAATTTTCATTTAAACATATTATCAAATAAATTGTGTGCACTATAATATTAATTTCATAATTTGCATGACTTTAAATATCTTCCACCAAATTAACCACAAAATTTACACATAAATTATGCTTATTTGTTTGAGAGTAAAAACTATGTAAATAAGAGTAGAATTAAGTAATAATAAGAAATTAAATAATAAGAAGAATATTTATATAATACTAAGTATCAACCCAAGAAAGTAGCTAAATTCCTTTTTTTTTTTTTTTTTTTTTAATTTTCATGTGTAAAGGATTCTTAGCTACTAGCATTCTATAATAAATTTTATTTTAGTAAGTTTAGTTTAATTTTTCGTTTTTCTCCTCAACTTACCGTCTAAATAAGCAATAAACATTTACATTGTGAAACACCAAAATATATCATATGAAAATAAACACATATACATAAAATGGTTTGAAACCCAAGTTTAACAACAATATTATTTCTATAGAAACTAATTAATTAACCTTTAAGTTGATGAAAAAAGAATGAACAAATAGCTTAATAAGATCTAGGAAAATAAAAATAAAGAGAAAAGCAAAATGAAGTTAATAAAATACCGCCATAAGCTAAAAGATAAAGTATCCAAAAAAAAAAAACTGTAGAAAATTTAGGCGGAAACAGCCAATTAGCAACACGCAAAGCATACAAGTTGCCAAAAATGATCTAATGTAACATGAAGAAAATGTGTTTGTGCAAAAGACTCACGATAACACACACAAACTTGTGTTGCCAATAGTGAGAGATAAATGACATTGTGCAATTGATGAACGTCGCGAAAATTCAAATATTTTATTGTCATATCCTTGGTGAAGAAACACATTATATTGGGTTAATGTCTAATTACAATGTTTACACCATTCCCAAATTATTCACATCATTAATCTAGTTTCGGTCACAACATAAACTAATTTAGCATGATCTTAGTCATCCCCAAATTATTCACATAAAAAATAAACTGGTTTATATCACGCTTCAATCTAAAACTCTCATGATTTTTGTTATATTTTTAGCTATTGATGGCCCAATAATATAAAACTAAGAAGGGAGCCACTCTATGTTGGAAAAATCATCATGATTATTAAAGTTCTTGCCAAATAACCTAGGTCATGCTAAATTAGTTCTTAACATTGAGAGAACTTACAGTTTTACAACTGCATCTTGCTGGTGGTCTAAAAGTAAAATTCAAAAAGAAAATAAGCGTTTAAAAGTAGTGGACTTGTTATATCATTTACAACCAGAGATAACTTCTATATATTTGTTGTAAGGGCATGAAAACGCTTAACTGAATGTAAATGGTTTCTTACCAAGACAAGTAAACTAATCCAATACATAATTGATGAAATGGGTAGTGAACAACTTTACTAAATACATCCATTATATGATAACCTATCTCTCTTAATATATATATGTATATATATATATATATTTAATTTGATAATTTTTTTAATATTAATTGATCCTGATAGTTCTTATCAAATCTTTATCTTTAAAAGAAAATAAAAACAAGCCAAAGGATAAAGTGATCATCAATTTATATAAGTTAATTAGAAATAATTACCATGTGTAGAAAAAGTCAAATCATTAAAAATAAATAAATAAACTTGTTATTTTGTATTGTTTATAGGGAAATCATTTGGTAAGGATCGAATTTTAGACTCAAATTGAGTTTATTAGCATCAGCAGATTCAGCACTTAATACAACTGTTTAGCACATAAAATCATTTATCAATACAAGCCGCTACCTTGACAAATCACAAAGAACAACCAATATCCCAAACAAGCAATTTTTTTTTTTTTTAAAAGACCCAAACAAGCAAGTTGAAATGCATAAACAAGGCTAATTAAATATCACATTCTTCTCTTCTTGAACTTGATATTACAACAGCTAACCTAGAAATTGACAACAGTAAATCTATCATAGTTTGAATAAGATCAACTTTAATTAGCTGAGTGTATATATCAAGCACAGCCCACCACTGCGTTCGACTTCCTTTCAGAGCCCGTTTTCAAGGTCAATGATTTTTCTTTCCATCTGCGATTTAAAATAACCCATTTAATAGAGGATTAGAAAACACAAATAGTTCCTAAGGTTTTCACTTATTACAATCCATAAGCAAAAATTAAGAAAGAACAAAACATGCAAACCTTAAGCAGAAGAAGTTAGCTCTAAAGAATTTTGAATACAAATAGTTCTAGATCATCCTTAGATCATTTCAAAAGTCAGATCTCATAGTCAAGCTAAATTTTATTGTATCACAAAGTAAAAAAACTAAAATGGTTTGTGCTTTTATCAACAAAGTTAATGAAATGCATTTGATGCATGTGAATTTGAACTAACACCCACAGATTAGCCCCTTTCTACACTAGAATTTAACCCCATATAGTTATTACAAGAAGCATGCATTTGCTAGTGTCTAGTAGTAAAATATTACACACACAACATATTTCCATGTCTGTCAATGTTAATTAGATGGTTGTGTCTATAAATTTGTTTAATTAACATACTATCAATTCTTAAACTCATCCCAAGTTTTGCTCTGCAGGTACCCAAAAAAGAATGTCATTATCAAATTCAAATGTAAAATTAAATTATACTAATATTTTCATTAATCAATAGCTGAAAGTTTTATGAAAAAATAGATTCAAATATAACGCACTAAAGTGTAATAATAAAGTAGTCACCCTTTTACCAAAGGTTTCTAACAAATGCTAACACCAAAAGATACCTTAACAACGGTCTCAAAGTTTCTTCTCAACTTGGAATATTCATTCTTAGCCCAATACAATGCTTGGAAGCAACTGAGAATTCACGTTTTAAGCACGAACAGTTAAACTTTAAAAATTCAAGTAGATAGATTGAGATTAAGAAAAATCACAAATATGAAGGTATAGTATCACAATTTAAAAAAAAAAAAATTTTAAAAATTGTTTTAGTTCACTACATAATTAATGACAATAGTCAAACGGAGAAATGACTAAAAGAGCATGGAGTCTTTCATAAATATATACTACCACTTGAGTAAAATTCCACTAACATGATAATTTCTCCATCATTTCTATCACAAAGCCACATCTAATAATATTTTAAAAAGTAAATCATATAAAATGACACCAAAGAACTGAAAACTTCTTTCATTAGTATCAAAGAATTGACATGGGTTTTACTAACACTATTGAAGTGAAAAGCCAATACTGTTCTTCATCAAATGACTTATAAATGAAAATCCAATACTGCTCTTCTTCTCTGCTACGAATTACTGCAGCTTTGAAACTTCTTCTTCATTATGAACTGCTACAAACTCACTCTACTTTCAAGAACCCAAATACAAAAATCCATCACAAATAAAACCCATCAAACTTTTCAACAATCATTCACAAAAACACCATAAAAAAAAAAAAAAAAAAAAAATTCATAGATTGAATATATAGATGCTTATGTGTTGAGGTCGATTCGTAAACATTGAATACTTAACATCGGGAAGCCGCTGTTAGTTCGCAAATAATGTAGGGTTCACTAACTTTGTCTGTTTTAGCTAACTATTTTATATAGTTAAACCTATTTTCGCTAATTATGTCTATCTTAATAGGATAAAGGGCACTTTTATCATTAAAAATAAAAACATTGTTTTAGTATTGTTAAAACTCATTTTAGTTCTTTGGTGCCAATGAAATAAGTGTCTAGCTCTTTAGTATTACATAAAAAGGAACTCTATTTTAAACTTATAATTTTTATATTGTATCATCTTTGAACATATCAAAGGTCAATTGATTATTATCAATATTGAATATTGTAATTGAAATGCTATCAAGGTACTACTTAATAACATAATAATTTTTAAGTTTCATAAATATATATTATCCAATAAAAAGCAACAATCCTGAATAAATTGATAAGTTTACATAGATATATTTATTGACTTGATATTTAAAGAAATTTATTCTTACTAGTCCTTGTTATTCTGCTCACAACCTTGAACAAGTTCAGTACAGGAATTTTTAAGACGCTCTCCACCAACCCTGTCCCAAAAGACATGAGCAACACAATAAGCCTATTATACGACAATAACAAAATAAAATAAAATAAAATAAATGATATATCAATTTACAATTTAATTGTGGTCATAGACATATATAGTATAGTGGTAAATGAAAAGAATTTCTGCTTCGAATATATTTACAATCCAAGTAATTAATGATGTGACCAAAATTTAAAGCATTTGTTTACCAAGCATGAAACCAAAGGTCATCCATCAACCTAGTTCTTCAAAGATATGCCTTGGTAACAATCAAGGTTAAGAAAAATATGGAATGCACATTGAGATACTTATAACCAACACTTTCTTGGTACATAAAATGAAGTTTGAAAAAAAATTTAAAAGCTCACAAATGGAGATTAAGAATGAGAACTAAATCAATCAATATTTCAACAAGGAAATTCATGATAATTATTACCATCAACCTTTTTCAATCTTATAAACACATCCCACCACCTATCAACAACCATTGTGGAAAGCAAGATATACCTCAAAATCTTGTCTATTGTTAAACAACAAATGATTTCACCAAATTAGCTTTTTAACATTAACAAATCATACACATTCATAGCAATACCAAAATGATACTAACAAAAGTGTGCCATCTAGTAACTAGCATTATCCATAAACTACACATAACACATACACAATTCAAGATTTCTAATAACCACATTAATCAAAAAATAAATACTAAGAGTACCTGGAGGCGATGGTATGTAACTCCCAAGTACATGTATTAATCTGAAGATAATTATTCTCAAGTTGATTGCTGTGGATTAAAAACGAAAGTGGTGATTCAAAATCAAACTGAGTTATAGTAGGAAAAGAAAAAAAATTGCCTGAAGAGTACTATCTTCAATAAAATGTTAAAAGATATTGATTTACATGAGAGAGCTCAGTTGAGTGAACAAACTTTCGGCAGACATGCAAAAGCTAGTGATCGTCCGCACAACATAATCTCGACTAATAGTATCTTTCATGGCTTGCATTTGATAATAAACATCATTTATCAATCCCTGAAAAATTGAGACCAAATGCATCAGTAAACACAATCTAACCATTCATTTTACATATTTTAATCATCAACAATTTTGTACAATATATCTTGCAAATTGGTGATATAAGCGTGATAAAAAAATTAACAAAAAACCTTTCAATGTTTATTTGTAATACAAATAATTTTTAACTTTGAATGTTAAAAGAAAAAAAATTATGTTTTCAATCAAAGAGACAAGGAAAAAAAATAATGAAACATGGTTTATGAAGTAACATTAAAATAACGTAAGAAACAATTCTTTGTCTGCAAAACAAAATGATGAAGAAGAAGAAACAAAATTTACAAAAATAAAAATTATGAGAGATGTGATACCTCGTCATACATTGATTGAACGACGGTGCAAAGGCGATTTCTCTGTGCATGCAAGGACATTTTTCAGAGAGATTTTTCTTTTGACTTTTGAGATATAGGAATTGGGTTCATGAACGAGTGAAAAAGTAAGGGTAATTTTATAGAAAGGAGGTTTAATCATTACGTTACACGGTAGCACAAACTGAGTGTAACTGTCATATATACAAAGTTTGAGCTGGACATTCAAGTTTTTAGACTACATTTAACACATAGGATTAAAATGAAATGAATTAAATTTAATTAAAATAAAATGGATTAGATTGAATTAAAAAATTACTATCTTATATTTGATAGAACTTGAGATTAAATTAAAATTATACCATATTATATTTGGTACAAATTATGATTGGATTGTAATAAAACTAATTTAAATATTTTATAAAATGCTTAATATTAATTTTAAAAAATTCTTTAAAAACTTTGAAAAGAAAAAGTGAGGATCCACCTGATTGGATCTCCACCGTTCATCCATCTAGATGGACGGTGGAGATCTAATCTAGTGGATCTCCACTGCCTTCAATATCATCAACAATCCAATTCATTAATATCATTATTTCTTACAATAACATCATCAACAACATCAAAACATGAACTTCAGAAGGAAAAAACACAACAGAACATGGGGACATGAATCTAGAATTAGATGGTTTTGGATTCTGGTTCTACGATAAACCTAGAACCAAATAACTCCAAACTTATTAAAAAAAAAAAAAAAGTAGAGAAGGTAGAGAGTGCTATTGAGGAAGACAGTGAGAGGGTATGAAACTTGAAGTTAGAGAGAGAAGGTAGAGAGAGAGAGACCCATTTTGTGAATGCTCAACTCATTCCCAAACCCACCAAATCACAATATTTTGATTGGAAATGAGCATTCCCGTGAGATGAGGATTTGAGGGAATTTGAGATTGAGTTTGGAATTCCTTTAATTGCTCTACAAATTTAAGATTTAGGAGTTTGAGATATTTTAAATCCGAAATCCATATCAAATTCGGCATTCCAAACATAGGGTTAGTGTGTTCCTTTTGAACTCTACCACTATCTTTTTTAAAAATAATAGTTATGACACTCAACTACTATAAAATTTCATCTAGAATTTTACCTCAATTGTTGTTTTATAGAATTGAAAGATACAAAATTTAAATAATTTTGAGCACAGATTTTGATAATGTACTCATTCAATTATGTAACTTATAGTTCGGATATAGATGACACTTTTCCATATATTAAGGGTCATATTAGTAGAATAAACCTCCCTCACATCAGTCACATGTGCATCAAGTCAAGGGTTGGATCCGCATCATCCCACTAATTGTGGATAGTTTTTTCATTCTATATGGATAATCCTTTTCCATTTTTAAGAGTAGGAATCCATGTTATGCTTCAGAATTTCATCTCAATTGGTTCCGATAGTGTTTTGACCTGGTATTAGTAGTTCACACAAAAAAATATTAGTAGATAAATGGATTTTCTTTTTGTCAAAACTATTTAGAAGACAAAGATTTGCTCGTATATTCTTTTAAGTTTCTTTTCTTTTTCTTTTTTTTTTTTTTTACACATTGTATAGTCTACATCGTTATGATAGTAGTTTAAAAATATATATATATTATTATAATAGTTAAAACAGTTGCATCAAGTCAAAACTGTTTGGATGATAAAGATTTGATAGCATTAACTACAACTTTAAAAGATAAAATATTTATTGATGGTCCCGTCGTAGTAGTCAAAAGGGTTAATTTTTGTTATTTAGTCAATATCGTTCAGATCACCTGGATTTGTTCACACAGTCATTAAATTATTTATGTTTTTTACACCATGCAATAACATCTGATGTATTTGTTAAAAAAATGGTCGTGATATACTTAAAATCAATTTCACAAAAAAGAAATCGAAAATTACTATTAAAACAGTTGTAAGAGAAGTAGATTTTAGAAAAAATTTTAGATTCATCGTTGTTATATCAATCCAACTCAACACAAACCAACAAAAGACCAGCTTTTCTAGCCAATTGTACCCTCTATAGCCTCTTGTCTCATTAACAATGATTTGATTGCATAATGGTTTTCTTTTTTTAAAGTTGAAATCAAATCACAAAAGATTTGCCTTAATCTTTCAACATTATCACTACTTGCATAATCCGATCTCACATAATTAATTACTGGCATAGGTCTGTCCCAAAATCCCATTGACGTTCTCGCTCAATGCGTAAAACTTAATGCTCAAGTCAAGATGGGCGAAGCAGACTTCTTGAGCTATTTCATAGTTATGTGTCCTTGAGTCTTTTTCTGTTATCTGCACAACGGTTGCTTTGATCTTGAAAACATTTTCGCGTACAGAGTTGGTGTTGCCAGACCTTGTGATGGTGAGACAAGTGGAGATGAGTTTGTAGACTGCCACTTGTTGCCTTCATCGTCGGGTAGGGTTATAGGTTGTTCGTCGAAGGCGAGTGAGAGGCGGTCGACTGAATCGTCCCAAGTGGAGGTTTTGCGGGCAACGATCGATGAGAAGTTTTGTGAGTATTGAAGAGAATGGCCTAGACAGTGGACTCAAGTGAAGTCTCTTTTCATGTCGTTGTTGCGGCGACCGATGAAGTGGGCGTTGATGTGAAGGTTAGAGTCGGATACATGGCAGAAGTCTCAGTCTTTTTTGTCGTGGAAGTAGAAGGTGACTCCATCTTTGCCGATGAATCGTAGGTCTTGGCAAACAGCTTCTGGCCTGTTCCAGTCTGCTCCTAGTTGCACCATGATATATATATATATATATATATACACACACACATATAGCAACAATGAGAATTTTAAACAATATTACTCACTAAAAATTTTGCAGGTATATTCATTCTAGAATGGTTGAAATTTAAATTTAATGATTTCAAAAAGTTGAAATAAATTTAGGTATATTCATAATGAATAAAAATTACTTAAAAGTAATGTAATTTGACGGATTCTACTTAAAATAAAATTTATAAATAAAATATTTCAAAAAAAAATATAAATAAAAAATTTCATAACAACTATTACATCACTCTCATAAAATTTCATGTAAAATTTAATAGATTGTAATCTACAAAATCTATAACTCTATCAACATCAACCATTTAAAAATTCATCAAACTTCAGCTAATTCTAAATTGAAGACACTTTGCAGAAGTAGGAAGACTTTCGAAAAGCACTAGGAATTAGGAAGTAAATTTGAAGTAATGCCTGAGAAGATGAAACTTACTGCAGACAGGATTACAGGTGACACAATCAGTACACAGTGATCAGGGCAGCCACTAGGATAGCTTAGCTCCATGCCATAGAAACAAGGAAAGTTCTTGTTCTTGCACTTTACTAGAATGGCACCTGCCAAATCCGATGATGGCCCGCTTGAGGCAGGGGTGGAGGCAGAAGCCAAGATGGAGCGAACCTAGTACGGGTCCATGTAGAGCCCGTGCCCTCTGAAATTTTTTAAAAGTTGACTAGGTTTAAACTCTCGTGATATACACTGTATTTTCAGCTCGTAATGGCCCAATAATATAAAACTAAGAAGGGAACCACATTATATTGGAAAATTCGTCATGATTATTAAAGTTCTTACCAAATAACTAAGATCATGCTAAATTAGTTCTTAACATTGAGATACAGTTTTACAATTGCATTTTGCTGGTGGTCTAAAAGTGAAACTCAAAAAGAAAATAAGGGTCGTGGATCATTTACAACCAGAGACAACTTCTATATATTTGTTAAAGTTATGAAAACGCTTAAGTGCTAAAAGTAAATGGCTTTTATCAAGACAAATAAATTACTAATTCATAATTGATGAAATGAGTTGAGAACAACTTTCCTAAATACATCCATTATATGATAATCTATCTCTCTTAATTCGTCTTAAAGTGTATATGTATATTAATTTTATCCTTTTTTATTAATTATCCCTGCAAACCTTTACCTGTGAAAGAAAATAAAAGCAAACCAAAGGATAAAGTGATAGCCAATTTTATAAGTAACCATTCCAATTATGATGGGTGGAAAAAGTCAAATCAGTTGAAAAAAATTGTTATTTTGTATTGTTCATAAGGAATTCATTTAGTAAGAAATTTTAGACTCAAATTGAGTTTAATAGCATAAGCAGATTCAGCACTTAACACTGCTGTTTAGCACATAAAACCATTTATCAACACAAGCCACTACTTTGACAAATCACAGAGAAAAACTGATATCCCAAACAGGCATTTTTTTCTTTTTTTTTCTTGAAAGACCCAAACAAGCAAGTTGAAATGCGTAGGCTAATTAAATGTCACATTCTCCTCTTCTTCAACTTGATATTACAGCAGCTAACTTAGAAATTGACAATAGTAAATCTATCAGATTTTTAATAAGATTAAAGCACAACCCACCACTGCGTTCGACTTCCTTTCAAAGCCTGTTTTTATGGTCAATGATTTTTCTTTCCATCTGCAATTGAAAACGACCCATTTAATAGAGGATTAGAAAACACAAATAGCTGTCAAGGTTTTCACTTGTTGACAGAATTCAAAGCAATATTAAATTCAATATAAAATAGTAAAATGGAACCGAAAACATACATGTTTCTGTACAGCGAAAATTTATCTGAATCTTTTGGATTGTTCAACTAGTTGGAGTTTGGCCATCAATTATGGGACCAAACCCTCAAATCACAGTGTAAGAACCTTGTCATGTGCTTTCTACTCTATATTCACTTACTGTGTGTATTTTACATGTATGTTATGATAAGTTGATTCATGCATCAATCAATAAAAGCACAACAGCATCATATATTTATAGGGGTGGCGGTTATTTTCTAATAACCGTCAATAACCACCAGCGGTTACTCATTCCTATCCAAATCCATTTTATTTGGATCGGGTCTTAGATTTGGGTCATCTTGGGTGAACTCGACTTAACAACCCAATAACCCAACATCTCTTACTCACACAAGATAAATCAAACAGAACTTACAAAAAAAAAACATTGGTGACCCCTTTATAATAAGGAGTACATGCATTCATACAAATAAATATACCGTGTAACCTATGAACAAAATATATACAATGTGACTTGTCTTTCAAATCTCAATTGTACTGCTATACAAGAGATTGTAAATTTGTTCATTATTATGTCCTAGATTTAATAGAATTTTATTTGCTCAAGCATATTTAATCCTTAACATAATATGTTTGATCCTCCAATATTCCATATAATCACAATTGCAATTAGTCACGATTAGTAACTATAGGAACAAAATAAAATTTATTAAATTTTCCCGTCTCACTTTCATCCTTCGATTAACAAAAATAACTGACACTATAGTAATGTCTCATAGGTCACATTATCATAGTCATAGAAGACACACTAATGATACAAATATCATCTCGTTACTTTGAGACAAAATGAACAGTCATTGAGGACATAGGTACAAGTTTTTACAAACTTCAACGGAACTTACATAATGAGGAATTAGGGATAAATTCACTCATTTTCCATGTCGGTCACAATAAGCACACACGATATAAAACGCATGTTACAATGAATTTTATCCTTCAATAAGGACCATATGTCTTTTATAATGAGATTATTCACTATACAGATCTTAGTTTAAACGCTCTCCTAGCACCTAACCTGAGTTTCTAAAAGCTCGTCCTTCAAACGTCTTTATCAAGAAACTCACAGTTGGCTTAATCAGGTTCTTATGATGGTGGGGATATATCATGAGTAGTTTAATAATTGATTTAGGTAGAACATCATATTGATTACAATCAAAACGACATTTCATATATTTCAAGCCCTTAAAAGAATAACATCATTTTTATCCTAAAAAAATATATATGTCTCATCTTGACTTGCTTTCCTAGCAACCAAGATGACTGTACATGTAAAAATACCAGTCTCAAAACTTGACGATATACTTTCATATATAATCTATGTGAAATGAATATGTGCTAGTTTTATATAATCAAAATGACGTATCAAATCATAAAACAGATATAATTTAACGTAACAATTATATTATTAAAATCTACGCAAACCAAAGATTCAGCATATGATATAAATGCATCTCTTATCACAGCTTTTGTGAGTGGATCCATAACCATTTTACATGTAGATACATACTCAATTGTTACATCTCTTTTCATTACTATATCATTGACGAAATTTTACTTAGTCTCTATATACTTCGATTTACTATGATATTTTGTATCTTTAGTATAGGCAATTATTTCTTTATTATCACAGTATACAGTAATTGACTTCTACACATTAGTTTCGAATTTAAATTCTCCAAGAATCTCTTGAACCAAGCTGTTTCCTAGACTGCAACTGAACATGCTATAAATATAGCTTTCATGGTGAATAGCATAATGCATGACAACTTCTTGGTACTCTAAGAGGTAGCACCTTGGCCGAGCAAAGTGCATAATCAAATGCGGATCTTTGATCATCCAAATCACCTCCCCTATTAGTATCTGTATACCCAACAAGGCGCATATTGATAGATATAGGAGGTACTCAGTAGTCCCTTTCAGATATGCTAATATATTTTTCACAACAATCCAATATTTCTATTTAGAATTGGATTGATACCTACTTATCAGTCCAATTACATAGCAGATATCAAGTCTCATATACATCATAACATATATGAGACTACCAATAGTACTAGAATAAGAAATTCTTTGCATTATTTCATACTCTTATGGAATCTTGGGGCACATTACAAGATTAAGAGTTTAATTTTTCGAAATGAAAGTATCTATAAGCTTATAATCAACTATATAGAATTGTTCGAGAATTTTTTTTAAATATATGGCTCTTGTGATAAAGCCAAAATTCTTCTTGAATGATCTCTATTAATTTTAACTCCTAAAATACATAGACAGTTTCTTTTATGTTTTTCATCTTAAAAGTTGAGGATAACCATTCCCTTATGATTATCCTAAACTCCTTGTCATTTCTGATCAACAGAATATCATCCACGTGTTAAGATAGTATTATAAACTTATCTTTTACTCAGTTAACATACACACAATGGTCTTCTTCCATCGACTTAAATCCATAGGACATGATAACCTCATGGAAATGGAGGTACCATTGTCTAGAGGATTGTTTCAAGCTATGATCGATCTCATGAGCTTATATATTTTCAGCTCTTGATCTTTTGAAATGAAATTCACTTGTTGCTCCACGTAAATTTCTTTCTCCAATTTTCCATTGAGAAATATTGTTTTTACATCCATCTGATGTAATTTTAGGTCTATATGTGTGACGATAGCTAATATAAGGTGGATGGAAGCAAACTTTACTGTAGGGAGAAAGTTTCTTCATAATCTATACTCTCCTATTGAGTATATCCTTTTGCTACTAACTTCGTCTTATATCTCTCTATTAAGCTATCTGCCTTACACTTGATACGGAGAACTCATTTGTTTTTAATGGTTTTCCCACTAAGCGATAAGTCAACCAAATCATAGATATGGTTACCTTTCATTGACTCCATTTCTTCTTGCATAACTTTAATCCAAAATATCTCTAGTAGGGAAGTTAAGACCCTTATTCAAATCCCTTGGCTCATCACTATCATGCGAAGCAAGCATAAAAACTTCCCCCTCAATCTTAAATCGACAATGAGGAATAGCCTTATGGTTGCTTTTATAAGTTGATAGTTTTGAGGGCACTAACTCTTTAGTCTCTTTGCTCCCACTTGGAACAGATGAATTAGCTATCACAATAGCTCTATTACTCCTACTAAGGATACAGTGTTTAGGTAACTCCCTATTTTTCTCTAGTTGAGTATTTGAACATGGAACAACATCCAAATCATTCAATTAGTAAAATTTAAATTTATTTTCAACCTCACATTTGCTATAAAATTTATTCTTTAAGAAGTTCATATCTTGTGACTCTAATTCAATAATGTTTTCATTTGAGTTTTCTCCTATGAGTATATATTCTTTTGAGTGTTCAGAATATCTAATAAAGATACACTACTTTCCTCTAGCACTTAGCTCTCCATATTTTACTGGAAAGATCATATACATATCATGCGTACCTAAAGATTGCATATAAGTAAGGTCAAGTTTCCTACCTGTCCATAATTCACAGGGTATGGAAGATACTGATTTTATAGGGACCATATTCAGAATATAAGCAGTTGTTAAGAGTGCATCTCACTAGTAAGATACTGGGAGGTTCGCTTTGTGCTATCATAGATCTTATCATCTTTAATAATATTCTATTCCTCTTTTCTGCTATACTATTTTGTTGCAAAGTCCTAAAAATCGTCAACTATCTATCAATACCTTTTTCATGATATAATGTCTCATATTAATCAAAAAGGTATTCTCGTCCTTGGTCAGTTCGCAAGACTTCGACAATTTTATCTAACTAATTCTTCACCAAATTTAAATACAATCTAAAGCAATCTAATTCCTCTAATTTATAAGAGATCAGATAGACATAACCAAAACAAGTGTAATGATCTATGAATGTTATACAATATGAGGCACCATTTCTAGCTCTCACAATCATTGGTCTACAAATATCATAATGAATTAATTGCAATGGATTATCAGCCCTAATTCATTTTCCAAATGGTTTTCTAGTTATTTTTCCTACTAAATAACTTTCACATATAGGTAAATCTATTTTATTGAAGGAACCAAAAAAATCCCTTTTTAGCTTATCTATTCATTTGATTATGTCTTATATGTTCTAGTTTAGCATGCCAAATATAAACATCAATATTGACAACTTCAGTGGAAGTAACAAGTGAAAAACAACCATCACATTAATAATACCGTCAAATTCGGTATTTATTACAACAAAATCATCCATCAGATATCCAGTACTTAATCACCATTAATCTAAATAAATTCTCAAACAGTAGCCATGAAAAGTTAAACATTATCTTTAACCTAGAAGGATAATTACAGAGACAATATTCAATCAAATCTTTAGAGCATAGAGGATACCAAGGAATTACAACACTTGGGCACTTCATGGAATTACTTTTTAGGTGTCAATTCCTCTTAAGTTGTTCCCTATGTCGATCCATTTTGTTACGGTTGAAACACTTCAGCATATTCTTTTCCTTTTTTGCACCGCCGTGTTTACACTTCATAGGTTTTTTAGTCTCATCTTTGTTGGATTTGTGATACCTTTTTCCTTCTATTCTAACTCTTATTCTTTCCACCTCTCTTACGCTTAGAGCCTAAACCCTTGCGCATATTAGACTCAGCCAAATAAAGCCGACTCGAAGTATTGGCTACCTCTAGGCGCACATCTTTAAGTTCAACATGACGTGAGATATCATCAAACGCTTTGATGTTATCATTGTGGACCATGTTGATTTTCATATTTTACCAGCTGTTTGTGACGGATCAGATCATCGCCTGTACTTGCTACCATCAGTTAAAGCCTGACCAACTAATTTCAACTCATATATCATGTTTGACAATTCTCTCAGATGTTGTCTCATGTTGTGATCCTAATGCTTTTGATAAATATCAAACTTGATTGTGAGTCTTCTCAATTTAATGGTTGATGTCCCACCATATTTATCTATCAAAATTAGCCAAATATCTTGTGTCATCTTATATTCTTCGTACGCACACATATGATCATCAATCATGCTAAACAACATTGTTACATGAGCAATACTTTTTTTTTTTTTAATTTTACAGGCCTAATAAGCCTCAACATATTTTCTGTGTTGAGCAGAAATACTATACTCAGGCTCAACCATGATGTGTTGGTTAAAATTTCGAGAGCCTCTTGCTCCTCTAGCATATACTGAAACTTACGGTGCCAAATATAATAGATATCACCATTCAATTTGTCATCCGTATTCAGTTTAGTAACTATGTTTTTGAAGCACATGTCATTTCCCTAAATGACATTTATTCTACTTAGAGATTTATAATCTATATCTGTCTACGTTTATACTAGTACATCCACTATCATTTCACTAAAATATTGTAGTAATTATACACTCATAAATATGATAAAAGAATCATTGGACAGGAATAAAAAAAGTAGTCAAGCTACCATCATCATCCAATTTTCAAATATTCACTAAACCATATATATAAGTGTTTTGTGCAAAACAATCCTAATATCATTCTCTAAAAGATTTTAAGACATTCATAATTTAAATAGCATCTTTTGAGATCTTAATGACTTCAGACATCTCATTATCGAAATCTCTATGACCTCTAATATTTTATCGTCCGAGATTTATATGATCTCAAGATCTTATTACTCATATGAGATTAATTTAATCTCAAGGTCCTGGTTGATAATTTTGAGACTTCAATAATCCATAAAAATACATTTTATAACTTAAAATATAAATTTATACATGTATGATAAATTTTAGATTAAATAAAAATTTAATGTAAAAATTAAGGCATTTTAATTCAGCTCCTTATAGAGTGAAATAAACAATTAGGATGAAAAAAGGAGAAAAACTAAACGAAAAACATTCTCCAGAAATATTGCCGAAATTCGCCATCGATGATGGTGCATGGCGCACACGCGCTGGATGAGTCGGTCATGAATCGGTAGCCCCATTTACTCGCCTCCAATGAGGTGCTGATGTCAACGCGATACATTAAATACTCGAAGCGAGACACATGTCAACTAGTACATGCGTCACGTGCACTCTTAGTCACATGTCACGTTCGTATTATGCCACACATCTCCCGTCAGTTAACTAGGATACACATGTCGTACATACAAGTGATCACATGTCAGTTTCAAAGGATGACACGTGTCATGACAATAGCTAACCACGCGTCACACTCAGCCATCCATGATGTACCATGTGTTGCTTTCGTGTCATCCTACGTGTCACTAGCATGGCACCAAATGCCGCTTTCGTGGCATATACGTGGGCAGTGCTTTACCGCTCTAGTTGTCACGCACCAAGACATGTGCCACTGAGCCATCAACGTCTTTTAGCGATGGGATCCATGCCAGATCGTTTAGAATTTCATCCTCTTTTGATTTATACCATTAGTTTTCAATTTTTGTCTAGTGAAGCACACTCTCCTTGAATGAGAGTGTCCTAATGTTCTTCATGATCTTTAATCACCTTTTATCATCAAACTATTTTTTCAAATTTTAATTATCTAAATTTTCATTTAAATCTATTTTTCTCCTTCGATTCTAATCCAAATCGGGCTTGTAATATATCATTGGAAAGATCTTTTTGAACCCTGTCTAATGGTATAATAATCACGCAAAGAAGAAAAAACTAAAATGCCATAAGTGCCTAAGAACATATTCGGGTTTCATACTTCGATTTCTTAGGTTTCAATATGAAAAAATTAAGTTTCATTGCATGTTTAATTATGTAATCATGATCATAAACTAGCAAACAATCCTAACCTGGGCTCTGATACTAATGAAAAAATTCAAAGCAACATGAAATTCAATATAAAACAGTAAAACGGAACCGAAAATGTACCCATTTCTATACAGCGAAAATTCATCTTAATCCTTTGGATTGTTCAACTGATCGGAGTTCAACCACCAATTATGGGACTAAACCCTCAAATCATGATGTAAGAACCTTACCATGTGTTTTCTACTCTATATTCACTCACTGCGGGTATTTTGCACGTATGTTATGGGAAGTTGAATTTTGCATCAATCAATAAAAGTAAAATAATATCATATATTTATAGAGGTGACGGTTATTTTCTGATAACCGCCAGTAATCGTCAATAACCGTTAGCGGTTACTCATTTCTATCCAAATCCATTTTATTTAGGTCGAATCATGGATTTGGGTCATTTTGGGTGAACCCGACCCAACAATCCAATAACCTAACACTTATTACAATCCATAATCAAAAATTAAGAAGAAAGAATAAAATATGCAAACCTTAAACAGAAGAGTTAGCTTAGAAGAATTTTGAATACAAATAGTTCTAGATCATCCTTGGATCAATTCAAAAGTACGAACTTATAGTCAACCTGAATTTTATTGTATGACAAAGTAAAAACTAAAATGATTTGTGTTTTTATATACAAAGTTAATAAAATGCATTTGGTGCATGTGAATTTGAACTAATACCCAACAGATTAGCCCCTTTCTACACTAGAATTTAACCATATATTTATTACAAGAAGCATGCCTTTACTAGTGTCTACTAGTAAAATATTGCACACACAACATATTTTCATGTCTGTCAAGATTCATCAGATTGTTTCATTTATAAGTTGTTTTGATTAACATGCTATCAATTCTTAAACTCATCCCAAGTTGTGCTCCCCAAGTACTCAAAAAAGGGTTGCAAAGTCATTATCAAATTCAAATGCAAAATTAAAAAAAAAAAAAAAACTATATTTTCATTAATCAATTGCTAAACGTTATGTGAAAAAAAAAAAAACAAACAAACAAATATAATGCATTACAAGTGTAATAATAAAATAATCACTCTTTCACCAAAGGTTTCTAACAAATGCTAATGCCATAAGATATCTTAACAATGGTCTCGAAGTTTCTTCTTTTAGTTTAGAATATTCATTCTTTGCTCGATACAATGCTTAGAAGCAATTGAAAATTCACGTTTTAAATACAAACAATTAAACTTTAAAAATTCAACTAGACAGATTGTGATTAAGAAAAATGAGAATTGAAGGCATAGTATCATAAAAACAAATTAAAAATAAAAAATTGTTTTAGTTCACTATGTAATTAATAACGATAGTCAAACAGACAATTGACTAAAAGAGCATGGAGTCTTTCATAAATTTATACTACCACTTGAGTAAAATTCCACTAACATGATTCTCCATCATTTCTATCACAAAGCAACATTTAATAATGTTTTAAAGAGTAAATCATATGAAATAACACCTAAAAACTTAGGGCTTGTTCGCGACAACCAAAGAAATGACTTGAATTTTACTAGCACCTATTAAAATGAAAGTCAATACTATTATTCATTAAATGACTTATGAAGTGGAAAATCCAATACTACTATTCTTCTCCACTACGAACTGCTGCAACTCTAAAACTTCTTCTTCTCCACTACGAATTGCTACAAACTCACTCTAGTTTCAAAAACCGAGATACAAAAATCCATCACAAACAATAACCACCAACCTTTTCAACAATTTTCCACAAAAACTCTATCAAAACAAAAAATTATACAAATTGAATATATAGATACTTGTATATTAAGGTCGATTCGCAAACATTGAATACTTATCATCGTGAAGTCGTTGGTAGTTTGCGAATGGTGTAGGGTTCGCTAATTATGTCTATTTTAGCTAACTATTTTTGACAACTAAGTCAATTTTTGCTAACTATTTTCAATAAATAAGTCTGTTTTTGCTAACTATTTTCGCTAACTAAGTCTGTTTTAATAGCATAAATGACACTTTTATCATTAAAAAAAAAAAAAAAAAAAAAAAAAAAAAGCCCTAAAATAGAAAATAATGCTAGTTCACCCTAATTTTTGAAAATATTAGTAAAAAAAAAACACCCTATCGTCAGTCTAAAAGCAGTTTCATGTAATCTTTTAGTGGTTTTGTGGCAAAACCACTAAATGACCAAAATATCCTTGCTAGACTTTTTACGAGGAATTAGAAACCCTCTTTTTCTTTTCAAATAATGTGAAAAGACAAATAAATCCTCCATATTTATCTTTTTAAAAATTAAAATTAATAATAATGTAAAAAAAAAAAAACCTATTCCTTATATCAACACCCACACTTCATCCATAAAAATAAAGGAAAAAAAAACTAAATAACTAAATGAAAATTAAATAAAAATAAAAAACAAAAAATCCTAAGATGCACCAATCATTACTATTAGCATTCCAAAGATGAACAACAACCTCCTTCATCAAGAACCAAAAATGTTGATGAACCAAAAATATAAAATTAATTAAATTAAACAAAAAAAAAACAAAGAAAATAAAAACAGTTCATCATCTTCATCAACACTTCATCATCAAAAACGAAAAATGAAAAAAAAAAACAGCTTCTTCAACAACCATTTCAAACAAAATGAAAAAAAAAAAATCAATTAAAAAATTGGTTCATGAATCAATTAGAAACAAAAATCAGCCCTTTTGGCGAAATTAATCCGAATTTGATGCGAGGCAAATTCAAGCACAATCCTCCACTTGCTTCATCAAAATGGAACCCATACAATTGTTCAATCTGTTAACAAATAGAGCAATCACACTGATCTCCCAACGAACAGATGGAGCCGCTGCGAGTTTAGTAAGAGATGGAGTAGGCCCAGTCACTTTGACACCCTAGTTGCTCTGTCACATCTCTCTCACCCTTACCAACGACTCCCGCAACATATCCTCCTCCTGCTAGCCCACCTCAGAAGAAGCGTCACCGCTCTACGAAAAGGAAGCGGCAAATGATGGAGAAGATGGCAGCTCTGTAAGAGATGGTCGACGATTGAGTCGGTTCGGTCAATAACGGAGAAGGTTTTAGATAATGAAAAGATGATGGATGTTGGGGATGATGGGGTGTGTGGTGACAGAGATGATGTTTTGGAGAGAGAGAGAGAGAGAGTGAGAGAATTGGTGAGTTTTTTTCTTTTTTTTTTTAACGAATAGAGAGAGAACTTGTGAGACTTGTGTTCGAATGTCCTTTTTACCCTCCAAATTGACGGATCTATTAATTTAATAATGAAATTACTATATCATTTAACGGTTGGACTGTTTTAGCTATTATTTTCAATATCAGAGATGGTTTGATATTATTTTCAATGTCAAGGGATAAAATAATAATAACCCTTAAAAAAATTGAAAAGTGTTTTAGTGTTGTTAAAACTCATTCTAGTTCTTTGGTGCTGTGAAATAAGTGTTTAGTTCTTTAGT
Source organism: Litchi chinensis (assembly GCA_019925255.1). NCBI lineage: Eukaryota > Viridiplantae > Streptophyta > Magnoliopsida > Sapindales > Sapindaceae > Litchi > Litchi chinensis. The sequence goes on along the minus strand of CM034473.1, from coordinate 16,520,670 downwards.
GTTATATATATAATTAAAAAAAAAAAAAACTCTATTTTAAACTCATAATTTTTATATTGTATCATCTTTCTATGTATCAAAGGTCGGTTGATTATTATCAATATTGAATATTATAACTGAAATGCTATTAAGGTACTACTGAATAACATAATAGTTTTTAAGTTTCATGAATACATACATACATATATATATATATATATAGATATTGTCCAATAAAAAGCGATGACCCTCAATAAATTGGTAAGTTTACTAGTATATATTTATTGACTTGATATTTAAAGAAATTTCTTCTTACTAGTCCTTGTTATTCTGCTCACATCCTCAAACAAGTTCAATATAGGAAATTTTGAGACGCTCTCCACCAATACTGTACAAAAAGACATGAGCAAGTGACCAACATAATAAGACTATTATATGACTAACAAAAAAAAAAAAGGATAAATGATATCTCAACTTACAATTCAATTGTGGTAATAGGCATAGCATAGTGGTAAATGAAAACAATTTCTATTTCGAATATATTTACAATCAAGTAATAAATGATGTGACCAAAATTTAAAGCTTTTGTTTACCATGCATGCAGTCAAAGGTCATCCACCAACCTAGTTCTTCAAAGATATGCCTTGGTAGCAATCAAGGGAACAAAAAAAAAAGGGAAAAATTCATTTTGATCCTTAATTTTTTAGAAATTGACAATTTTTTAAATATCTTTAAGATAATATACCAAACATCCCTAAATTTATAAAAAAAAAAAATCATCATTTAAGTCCCTATCGTTAGTCAACCGTTGGTCAAATTAACGGTAAAAAAGTTAAAATGGTAATCTTGCATAAAAATTTTGAAAAATTTTCATTTTGGTCCTTAATTTTTTAGAAATTGATAATTTTTTTAAATATTTTTAAGATAATATACCAAACATCCCTAAATTTATAAAAAATTCATCATTTTAGCCCCGACCGTTAGTCAACCGTTGGTCAAATTGACGGTAAGAAGGTTAAAATTGTAATTTTGCATTGAAATTTCTCAAGGTAACACGTGTGTAGTCTAGAAAAATTGAGATATTTGAGAAGAATATTAAAGGTAAAAAATTGGAGTTATATTTGAATTTTTTGTACCACTATGGGTTGATGATATTTGAGAAGAATATTGAAGATAAAAAATTGGAGCACAAAAGTTGGGAGATAAAAAAATGGACAAACAAATTGGAGAAAAAAATTGGAATATTTGGGCAACAAAATTGCAACCACCAACAAGCAACAACACCCTCTTTTAAACATATTTTCTTGTTATCGTTTTTATCATAAAAAAAATTAATATTAAATTGTTATTATTTTGGTTTTATGTGTTAAGGGCAAAAGTGTATTTTTCTTACCCATTAAAACCTATCAAATCTGATGCAACAAATAATTAATTCACTCAACATACAACATCCAAAAAGAGTTAATAAAAAACTATAAGGGTATTTTGATCTTTTTAATTTTAATTTATTTTTATATGGAATGGTATAATAGTCCTTCTAAATATATTACATTTTAATGCATTAGGGGTAAAAAGGTACTTCCAATAAAGTAGGGGTAGTTTGGTCTTTTTACATTTTTTGTTAACGTTAACTGTTAAAAAATTAATCAGCAGGACTAAAATGATGAATTTTTAACAAATTTAGGAATGTTTGATATATTATATTAAAGATATTTAAAAAATTATCAATTTCTAAAAAATTAAGAACCAAAATGAATTTTTTTTGAAATTTTAATACAAGATTACTATTTTAACCTTCTTACAGTCAATTTGACTAACGGTTGACTAACGGTAGGGACTAAAATGATAAATTTTTTATAAATTTAGGGATGTTTGGTATATTATCTTAAAGATATTTAAAAAATTATCAATTTCTAAAAAATCAAGAAAAATCAAGGACCAAAATGAATTTTTCCCGAAAAAATATGGTATGCACATTTATATTCTTATAACCAACACTTTTTCGGTACATAAAATGAAGTTTAAAAAAAAAAATCAAAAAGTCCACCAATGGAGATTAACAATGACAACTTAATTAATCAATATTTCAACTAGGAAATTCATGATAATTATTACAATCAACCTTTTTCAATCTTATAAACACATCCCACCACCTATCAACAACCATTGTTGAAAGCAAGATATACCTCAAGACTCTTATCTATTGTTAAACAGCAAATGATTTCACCAAATTAGCTTTTTGACATTAACAAATTATTCATACACATTCATAGCAATTCCAAAATGATACTAACAAAAGCGTGCCATCTAGTAACCAGTATTAGCCATAAACTACACATAACAAATACACAATTCAAGATTTTTAATAAGCACATTAAACAATGAATGAATTGTAAGAGTACCTGGAGGCGATGTTGTGTAACTCCCTAGTGCATGCATTAATTTGAAGATAATTAACCTCAAGTTGATTGCTGTGGATTAAAAACAAAGGTGATGATTCAAAATCAAACTGCGTTATAGCAGAAAACAGAAATTCCGTGAAGAATATTGTCTTCAATAAAAATGTTAAAAGATACTGATTTACATGAGAAAGCTCAGTTGAGTGAGCAAAGTTTCGGCAGAAATGCAAAAGCTAGTGATCATCCGCACAACATAATCTCGTCTAACAGTATCTTTCATGGCTTGGATTTGATAATAAACATCATTTATCAATCCCTGAAAAATTGATCCGACCAAATGCACCATTAAACACAATCTAACCATTCATTTTAAGTTTTCAATCTACGAGACTAAAAAAAAATAATGAAACATGTTTATGAAGTAACTTTAAAATAACATAAGAAACAATTTTTGTTTGCAAAACATAATGATGAAGAAGAAGAAGCAGAAGAAATAAAATTATATATATATATATATATATATATGAGAGATTTGATACCTAGTCATACATTGATTGAATGATGGACCGAAGACGATTTCTCTCTGCATGCAAGGACATTTTTCAGAGGGATTTTTCTTTTGAGAGATAGAAATTGAGTTCATGAATGAGTGAAAAAGTAAGGGTGATTTTATAGAGAGGAGGTTCTTCTTTAATTATTATGTTACTTGACAGCACAAACTGAGTGTAACTGTCATATATAAAAAGTTTGAGCTGGACATTGAAGTTTTTAGTGTGTTCCTTTTGAACTCTACCCCTATATTTGTCAAAAATAACAGTTATGCCACTCAACAGCTACAAAATTTCATCTAGAATTTAACTCAGTTGTTGTTTTGTAGAATTGAAAGATTATAATGTCACATAAATATTTTGACAAATTTTGGGGGCTCTTTTAATGCTAATTTCTATTTATAGGGTGAAATAATTTATATGTATGTATGTATGTATTATCCATCTTAAGTAGTTTTTCTTTTCTTTGTTTCTTTTTTGGAAAGATCTTTAGTAGTACTTAAAATCATCTTATATAAAATTTAAATAAATTTGAGCATGTTATAAAACAAATGCAATATTAAGATATTGCAAAATAAGAATAAGGACTAAAGATAAAATACAAGAAAAATTTTGCAAAGAGTTGTTATTTTATTGTTTCATTTCTTATGCAAGGATAAATCATACAAACTTATGTATCCTCTATTTATAGACTAAGAATCATAAATATAGAAAATAGAAAAGACACAAGTTATACAAAATATTAAGACACTATTATGATGATCATTATTTGAGTGATAATGATCTTTAATGTGAAGGTTATAGAATACTAAAGGGTGGCATCCAATTGATTTACAATATTCTCCTTTTGGATGTCTACCGTACAAAGAATATGTCTCATTAAAAACTTTATCAAGAAAAAACTCTATGGGAAAAAAATCCTGATAAAGAAAAAAAGAGTACATAATTCTTGTACACAGTAACCTCCCCCTCATGCTAATATGTTTTCTTTTGATGAATTTTAACAAAATTCTCTGAATTGACGTATATCAATCTTATTCACCAATTTCTCAAATGTTGTTGTAGGAAGTGTCTTTGTGAACAAATCTGTCATGTTGTCAGAAGATCGAATTTAATAAACGTCTATCTCTCTTTTATTCTGAAGTTCATGTGTAAAAAAAAACTTTGATAAAATATGCTTGGTTCTGTCTCCTTTTATGTAACCTCCTTTGATTTGGACGATACAAGCTGCATTATCTTCATATAAAATTGTTAGACTTTCTTTAACAACTGGAAGATCGCATGCTCTATGAATATGTTGAATGAGAGATCTCAGTCATACGCATTCTCGACTTGCCTCATGTAATGCTAATATTTCAGCATGATTTGAAGATGTGACAGTTAGAGTTTGCTTTGTAGAACACCAAGATATAGCAATACTACAATATGTAAACAAATAACATGTTTGAAATTGTGCTTTATGTGAATCCGATAAATATCCAACATCTGCATATCCGACCAATTCTATCTTTGAGTCATTTGAATAAAACAAACTCATGTCTGATGTTCCTCGAAGATAACGAAGTACTTGTTTAAGACCATTCCAGTGTCTTCGAGTTGGTGAAGAACTACATCTTGCAGTAACTTAATAGAGAATGCTATATCAGGTCTTGTGCAATTAGCAAGATATATTAGTGCACTAATAGCACTAAGATATAGTACTTCTGGATCAAGAATTTCTTCATTATCCTCTCAAGGACGAAAATAATCTTTTTTTTATATCAAGGGATTAAACGACCATTGGAGAGCTTTTAGATAAGACTTATCCATGTTAAAGTGCTTTAATCCCTTTTTGATATAAGTTGATTGGTGAAGAAAAATCTCTTTAGTTAGATGCTCAATTTGCAAGCCAAGACAAAATTTTGTTTGACTTAAATCCTTCATTTCAAACTCATTTTTCAAAAATGTTATCATCTCTATGAGCTCTTCATGAGTCCCGATTATATTCAAATCATCAACATAAATTGCAATAATAGCAAATCCAGATTTTAATTTTTTAATAAACACACATGGGCAAATTGGATTGTTAATATATCCTTCCTTCAAAAGATATTCACTGAGACGATTATACCATGCAATCCAGATTGCTTTAATCCATACAAAGATCTTTGTAATTTAATCAAATACATTTTTTGGGGTTTTAAATTGCATGTATTAGGCACTTTCAGTCCTTCAGGGACTTTCATATAAATGTCACTATCAAGTGATCCATACAGATAAGCTGTCACAACATCCATTAAATACATATGAAGTCCTTCTGTAATTGCCAAGCTAATTAGAAATCTAAATGTGATTACATCCATCACTGGAGAATAAGTCTCCTTATAATCAATACTAGGTCTTTGAGAGAAACCTTGTGCTACAAGTTGTGTTTTATACCTTACAACTTCATTTCTCTCATTATGTTTTCGCACAAATACCCATCTGTAGCCTATAGGTTTCACACCTTTAAGTGTTTGGACAATAGATCCAAAGACTTGATGTTTTTCAAGTAAATTTAATTCTGCTTGGATAGCGTCTTTCCATTTTGGCCAATCAGTTCTACATTGACACCCAATAATAGACTTCGGTTCAACATCCTCATTTATAATATCAAGAGCAATTGCATATGCAAATATATTATCAATAACAGTTTCCTTTCAATTTCATCTCTTTCCTAAAATAACATAATTTATTGAGATCTCTTCATCATAGTTATTTTCAGGAACCTGACCCTCTTCTAGGGTTATTTGTTCAGTTACATCAATTATTTCTTTTATGAGCTCTTTAGGAGTATTAATAACTTCAGAAGTGCCAACTTGCTTATTTTACTTCTTTTTCTTTCTAGAATTTTTATCTTTGGAACTGAGTAGTCTACCACGCTTTTGGCGTGCATTAGACTCATTTGCTGGCATATTAGCAACTTGTCCTTCAATGACATCAATACGAGCAGGAGTATTAACAGCTGGTATATGTGACTTTGTCATCTTTTTACTATCAGTAAATGCATCTGCTAATTGATTTACAATTTCTTGCAAGTGAATTATTTTCTGAACTTCCAATTCACATTGATTTGTACGAGGATCAAAATTAGATAATGATGATGCATTCCACGAAATTTTTTATCTTTCCAACTGTTGTTTTGTAAGCCCTCACCTAGATTTATTATTTTATAATATTAGAAATCATCGAATCGAGTTACGGTCGAATCGTATAACTCCAGTAGTGTTATCTGAAGTTTATTATATTTTCGTATCGCAAGTCGGATGTCATTTGGTTGACCCTGGTAAGATTACAAAGTGATTAGGAATGAATTATATATTTTTGGGCATTAGTAAGATTATTGAAAGTTTGAGGTGATTAAATGAAATTTTCTTGAGGGACTAATTTATAATTGAGCATAAATATATATAAAAATAAATTTTGTCTCATTAGGAGACATTTGTTGTCGAGAATCAGAAAGAAAGAAAGAAAGAAAAGAGAGAAAAAAAAAAGAAAGAGAGAGAGAAGAGAGAGAGAGAGAGAGAGAGAGAGAGAGAGAGAGAGAGGAAGATCCGATCCGATTTTCGTCGAGGTTTCTTCACGAAAGTTGTTCCTTGTCATCTTCTCTAACTAATCCAACAAATTTGAAGCAAAAAGATTGCCTATTTGGTGAGTTATTTCAGTTTAAAATTTGATAGTTTATGTGAAAACTCATTCTCTCTCTTGTTTCTTTTTCAAATTTGAGCTTAGGGATGATAAGAGGGAATTGTGAGTATGATTTTAGTATAATTTATGAGTGATTTGGTGGAAGAAAAATGGGTTAGAGAGAGAGAGAAAGTAATGGCCAAAATGGGTATTTATAGGATCCGAGTTCGTTTTCAATTCTAAGGCCTTAAATAAATGTTTTAGAGGTTAGAAAATAATCATATGAAGTTAGATTTTGAAAATGAAAAGTTTAGGATCGATTTCGGAACTAAACAGATGAGTTGAAGGATGTTTTTCGAAATCATTCCAAATGCGTTCCTTTAACATTCAAAACCATTTATTTAATCATGGTTGAGTGTTAGAACACTAGAGAATTGATTGTTGAAGTTATCGGACGTTCGAAGCGAAAAGTGATTTTTATTAGTAAGCGAAATCGAATGAATTTCGTTCTGAGCTTCCGACGATGAAATTGAGTATACTGAGGTATTCCTAGGAAAGAATAAGTAGGATTTATGTAAAGAAAACGGATTTCGAAAGCCCCGATTTAATAGAAATTGAAATCCAAAATTTTAGGCGTTAAAGGGTATTAATATAGATAAATGAGATTTTTATTGATTTTGAATGTTATTTGAATGAGCTAAGTGACCCTAAATGGATATTTAATGTTTTAGGGTAAAAGCAAAGAGTTCCGGAGGCTTACGGCGGAGGATTGGATTATATTCGAGGACGTGATGTGAGTGGAAATATAAGTTTTTAAAGTTTATAGTTCTTTAAAATTTATTTAAAGTTAAAAGAATTTATTATAAATAGTTATTCATTTATTAATTGAATTTATATTATAATTCTAGCATAAAGATTTTAATTTATTATTTATGTATATGAGAATGTGCTATAATTAAATATTTTAGGCTTATTGCCTTGAGATTTAGAATATTTTAGTGTATTAAGAAAAAGAAATTTTAATAACCTATGGTTTACCCTAGTCCCAGTTTAGTACCCGGGCGAATACCCTATGCGTGATACGGTAGATGAGAGAAAGTCAGTCACTGAGATTTGAGTCTAGTCGACTCTTGTGTGAGCGAGGTATGAGTGATCCGTATTCACGTATAGGGTAGTGTAGTCGGTCCGCAGCGTGGGCCCGCTTTCGGCGACTACACATGGTAGATCCCCACTCCTAGTGGTTAGCTAGATTTCATATGCTACCACGCTAGGAGTAGATATTCCCTGGGTTACCATTTAGGCGAGTATTAGAAAAAATTTTAAGCAAAGATTTCAGAAAGTGTTTTAGAAAAGGATTTTAGAAAATATTTTAGTTTTAGAAACTGTTTTTGGGAGAATATTTTATCCAGAAATGAGTTTTAGTTTATATAAATTATACCACTTACTGAGTTAAACTCATAGTTTTCTTTAAATGTTTTTCTTAAAAATTCTCCCACAGGCACAGGAGCTAGTCGTCCAGGCGACGAGGTTCATTCAGACGTGCAGGCGAACGCATAGGACGACACCTACTACATGTATATCTTTTGTTATTTTGATCATGTATATGTTTATGTATATAGTTGTAAATATTTTAAAAAAATAGTGGATGTTTTAGTTAAAAATGTTTTATTTAGGTTTTCTGAAATTCAGTTTTCATATTTTATTCATCTGTTTGTGGTTGTGTTGTGAGAAATGAGCCGGAGGCTCTGAAAGTTGAGAAATGAGTGTCATAAAAGTGTTTTTATAAACTGTATTTGAAACTTGCAGGGTGGCATAGTTTAGAAAATAGACGGCATGTTGCCAAAATTTTTATTAAAAAGTGAAAAATTGTTATTACTGTCACCTTGTAAAAGAAGTTAAAAGATCTAGCTAAATGATTTTTTGGTGTCCTGACGGGGTTCCTCCGTACCGAGTATAGGGTTCGTGGGAATTCTTTCGGGGTGCTACGGGGTCTTTCTTGGGTCTAGAAGAGGGATTCGAGAAGGCTCCTGTCATGTTTCTCTCTCCTTAATGTTGGAAAAACTGTCTCATCAAATTGACAATCAGCAAATCGTGCCATGAAAATATCACTCATCAAAGGTTCAAGATATTTAATAAGTGAAGAATATTCAAAACTAATATAAATTTTCAATCTTCTTTGTGGACCCATTTTAGTGCGCTGTGGTAGAGCAATAGGAACATATACTGCACAACCAAAAACTCTTAGATGGGAAATATTAGGTTTTTTACCAGAGACAAGTTGTAATGGGAAGTATTTATGATATACAGTTGGCCTTATACGAATAAGTGTTGCAGCATGTATATGGCATGTCCCCAGGTAGAACTAGGCAACTTTGTTTTCATAAGTAAGGGCCTAGCAATTAATTTAAGTCTTTTAATAAAGGATTCTGCTAATCCATTTTGTATATGTGTGTGAGCAACAGGATGCTCAACAGTAATTCCTACGGACATGCAATAATCATTAAAAGTTTAGGATGTAAATTCTCTAGCATTATCAAGACAAATTTTCTTGATTGTATAATTCGAAAATTAAGTCTGTAATTGGATTATTTGGGCAAGAAGTCTCGCAAATGCGACATTGCGAGTAGATAATAGACAAACATGTGACCAACGTGTTGATGCATCTATTAATTACCATAAAATATTGAAATAGTCCACATGATGGATTAATAAGTCAACATAGGTCTCCTTGAATTCGTTCTAAAAGTGCAGGAGATTCAATAACAATTTTTGTTATAGATGACCTTATAATTAATTTTCCTTGAAAACAAGCAGCACATGAAAAATATTTGGACAAAAGAATCTTTTGGTTTTTTAAAGGATGTCCTTGCGAATTTTCTATAATTCTTCGCATCATTATTGAATCCGGATGACCTAACCGATCATGTCAAACAATAAAAGTCTTTGGATTCAACAATTTTTGATTCATAACCATATACGACTTAACTGGATTTATAAAAGTATAATATAATCCAGAAGAGTATGCTGGTAATTTTTCTAATATTTGTTTCTCTTCTGAGACAATAGACGTAATATAAATATATTCAACATCTTTTTCATTTGTCGTCTCAATATGATAACCATTACAACGTATGTCTCTAAAACTTAGTAGATTTCTTTTTGATCTACTAGAAAACACGGCATCATTTATTATAAATTCTGTACCACCAAGTAATAATATATGAGTTTTTTCATAACCTTCAATAAGGTTTGCAACACCAAATATTGTGCTAACATTAGCTTCAACCAATATAAGATTAAGAAAATATTTTTTTATCTTTAAGTATGATGTGTGTTGTTCCACTATCTGCTAGACAAAGAGCTTCATCATTATCTTTAGCACCAATCATGTGATCAATGGAAACCATGTTTCTTCATAAGTAAAAGAAAAAGAAAATTATAAAAATAGATAATAAAATATCAAATACAATCTCTTTAATTTTAAACATAAACACATTAGAATCATATTGAAAAATAAAAAAAGAAACACTGAATATTACTTAGCACACTTGTAACAAAATACACTGAAAACAATATACTTTTGAAAGTTAGAAGTACGAAACACACTGATGACATAACACATTAAAACATATTATAAATAGCACATTTGGAACGACTTGTTGCAAGAACATCCTCTTAAGCCACATTTATGTTTCCATCACCAATCAAATTTTCATCATAGTTCTCAAAGAAATCTGCAACATCTAACTGTGTCAAATCCATAGGATCAAGATTTTCAGTAAAGTTTGTTTCAACACTTTTTCCTTTTTCTTTTAAGGAAGCTTAGTAAAAATCAACGAGGTGTTTTGCTGTATGACATGTATGGCTCCAATGTCCTTTCATATCACATCTGTGACAAGTGCTTTTATTATTTTTGAAAGTTTTATTTTGACAACCTTTTTTTCCTTTTGTTTTTCCTCATTATTCTCCCACTTCAGGTGGTGAGATATAGTTTTCTTGAAATTTGAAGAGTTTTTATTATAATTACCGGGACCACGTCTACGACTATGACCACGACCATGCCCAAGCTTAGGATTATTAACAAATGCAGCATTCGCTTCATGGAATGTTGTTGATCCAGTTGATTGAGATTGATGATTTTTCATCAATAATTCATTATTTTGTTCAACCACCAAAAGGCATGATATCAACTCAGAATATTTTTTAAAACCTCTTTCTCGATACTACTATTGCAGAAGTATATTAGAGGCATGGAAAGTAGAGTATGGTTTTTCTAAAATATCTTCATCAGTAAGACTTTCTCCACATAATTTTAATTGATAAGTAATTTTAAACATTGAGGAATTATACTCGCCTACAGTTTTAAAATCTTGCAATCGTAGATGCACCCACTTATAGTGAGCTTTTGGAAGTATCACTATTTTTTAGTGGTCATACCTTTCTTTCAAATTATTCCAAAGAACATATAGATCTTTTACTGTTAAATATTCAGTTTTTAAACCTTCATGGAGATGATGGCGAAGGAATATCATTGCCTTCACGCGATCTTGTGAGGATGCCTCATTCTTCTCTTTTATTGTATCTCCAAGATTCTTGGCATCTAGGTGAATTTCAGCATCAAGAGTTCATGTCAAATAATTACTACCAGAAATATCAAGGGCAGTGAACTCGAGCTTTGTCAGATTCGACATATTGAAAACTATTAATTGATAACATATAATAAAATTAATAAAACTATATAAAAGGATAAAATATATAATAAACAGTTTCTCCATACATAACATAATTCAACTATAATAAGCAATAATATTATAATATACTAGATGCTTAAAAGAAAAATATACAACATACAATTAATAATTATTCTAATAGATGTATATATACTAACTTTGCATCAAACAAAAAAATTATATTTACATGCTTAATGACATGAATTCTAATTGACCAAGATGATATAGAGGAATTATAAAAGATATATTAACAATGATACTATAACTATACTTCAACGTATAATTAATTTATTGATTAACAGTAAAGTAAAACAAATATGTAATAAAGTTCATCATTACAAAATAATTGATAATCAAGTTATAACTGATATAAAAAACCGTATAATCTACTATACAAATAAAACAAAGTTGATAACCATTGATTAGCAAAGTAAAGAATTGAAAACATAACCCATCCAACAACATAAAATATATTAATTGGTAAACAAATATATAAATAATCATGGGAATAATAATAAAGATTTATATAAACAAACAAAAAGAACATAATTCATAAGCATATAAATACATAAAATGTAGTAGAGAGAAAGAATGTTTACTAAATCATGTCAAAGCACTACATGTCAATAACATAATAAAAAATTAAATAAATATTATGAAAGAAATCTATTTGACTAAAATTCTACCTTGATGGAAAATAAACGGTTAGAAACTCGTGCTGATAACGTGTTATAAAACAAATGTTATATTAAGATATTACAAAGTAAGAATAAGGACTAAAAATAAAGCACAAGAAAAATTTTAGAAAGAGTTGTTATTTTATTGTTTTATTTCTTATGCAAGGATAAATCATACAAACTTATATACTCTCTATTTATAAGTTAAGAATCATAAATATAGGAAATAGAAAAAACACGAGTTATATAAAACATTAAAACACTATTATGATGATCATTATTTGAGTGATAATGATCTTTAATGTAGAGGTTATAAAAAACATTAAGGTACAATTATGATGATCATTATTTGAGTGATAATAATATTTAATATGGAAGTTATAGAATACTAAAGGGTGACATCCAATTAATTTACAACAGAGCACAGATTTTGATAATGTGATTCATTCAATTATGTAACTTATAATTAAGGATATAGATGTCATTTTCCCACGTATAAGGGTCATGATTAGTAGTTAAATGGAATTTGTCAAAACAAATAGGAAGACAAAGGTTTGCTCTTATATTCTTTTTAAGTTTCCCATTGTATGGTTAAGATCGTTATAATAGTTAAAACAGTTACATTAAGTCAAAACCGCTTGGATGATAAAGATTTGATCGCATAATTATTGACTATAACTTTTAAAGAAAAAATATTTATTGATGGTCTTGTCGTAGTAGTAAAAGGGTTAATTTTTGTTATTTAGTCCATATTGTTCAAACGACATGAATCTGTTCGCACAATCATTAAATTATTTCTTTTTCTCACATTCTATCATGATCTAATATATATTAGTTAAAAAATGGTTGTGATATACTTTAAATCAATTTCACAAAAAAATAATTGAACATTATTATTAAAACAGTTGTAAGAGATGTAGATTTTTGAAAAATATCAGATTCATCGTTGTTATACCAAACCAACTCGACACAAACCCAAAAAAGACCTGCTATTTTAGCCAATTGTACCCTCTTGACCATTTCTATAACCTCTGGTCTCATTAACAATGATTTGATTACATAATGTTTTTTTTTTTTCAAGTTGAAATCAAATAATAAAAGGTTTGCCTTAATCTCCCAATATTATCATTACTTGTATAACTTGAATATCTAGTTTCATAATCAGAAGATAACAGTTCATACAATAAAGGAAAAAAAAAAAAAATACTGACATAAGCTGATAAAATATGCTTGATGAAAATTGAATATCCATCTCCTTAATGAATAAAGAGGCACACAACTAAAACTACAACTACGAAAAATATCGAATGTAATTACAATAGATGAAGACTGTGAAGGTAAACAATAGCATTGAATTGCATTTCATGTCTATCTATGTTATTAAAATTTTTCTTTTTATGGCATTCAATTTTTAATGCTATAAAAATTGATTTTTATAACAATTAAATGATTTTATATTAATAAGGAAAAAATGCTATTATTGTAATTGTTACATAAATTATTTAAAATGCCATTATAATTGTATGCTATAAAAAAATTTACTTTTTTTAAAAAAAATTACATTTTAAAATTTTTTATTTGATTATTAATTCAAAATTTATTCTGATGCACAAAAAATAAAAAACTGACAATTAAAGCAAAACTTATATAAAACATTTTATGAATAAAACAATAACGTATTCCACTATGTAAATTTTACAAAGAAATTTTTGTTAGTTACCATCAGACCCAAAAGTTTAAGCTGATAGGAAATTATCTAACTATAATATTTAAGACTTGAGATTGACACGTGACACGCCCCCTCATATGTAACGTGGACAGATGATAGATTGCGGACACATACTACATGTCCCCTACCGTATAACATGTGTAACGAGATAATTTTTAGATAAAGGGAGGAGAGAGGATTTGAGTTAAGAACCTTCAAGCTCTGATACCATGTTAGTTACCATCGGACCTAAAAGCTTAAACTGATAGAAAATTGTTCAACTATAGTATTTAAGACTTGAGGTTGACACATGACAATCTTTAAATACAAAAATTTGAATTTATTAAAAAAAAAAAAAGTGAAAATTTATTGCTAAATAGATTCTTGTGGGGGTTAGATCCCCGTTTTGTAATAGATTTTCTCCTACTTCAGGTTTGATCAAGTCATGAAAAGAAAAACCTTTAGGTTTGATTTCTCTTTAAAAAAAAAAAAAAATTAAAAAATCTTGGTTTAATTAAAAAAACTACATATTAAAAGAAACTTTTTTTTTTAATTTTGAAAATCATATTACAAGAACATTTTAATAACTGTGCGTCACTAAGTTTTATATAATAATTAAAGGATTTGACTTTCTTATCGGTTAGACGACCTTATCCAACAACTACAACCATTAAATTGACTTCAATAATCACTTTTACAACCAATCAAATTAATATAATAAATGGGTAATGTTATCCGACAGTAAGGTAGTCAAACTCTTCTTAAAACTTAAATAAAGTAAATTAATAATGAATGCACCTATTAATTAATGTGAGGGTGCTGATATTGCCACTTGATAATGTTATTCGTACATTCATAATTCATTAATCCTTTTTGTCACTAAAATATCCTAAAAAATTACTTATAAAGATAATATAAGTTTTTAATTTATTTCAACAAAAGAAAAATATACAGTTGGTTTAGACTTCTATCAAACACATTATATCTGGACAATGACATAAGTTTGACATAAAAATTTTCCTATACTTTTTAATTTCTTTTCTATTTATTTTTAAATAATTCAAGGTACTCAAATATGATACAATTATGAAATCCTCTAAGCATTGTTTTCTAAAAGTGTTCATATGATAATCTCGATTTATAATGATGCAGTATTATTAGAAGTGGCTATCACAATGAGGTGAAATTTCATTGCTTTAACCTAATTTTTGTAGCCTCAATTGATGGATTTTAACCAAGAAAATAAAAATAAATTGTTGATTATGATCTTATTACATTGTTCTTCTTTTGAGAATTTGAACCCATCTTTTGATAAAAATAAATTAGGAAATTCATATATAAATTTATCTCTTGCAAACAACTCCACTGCTGTTCATTCAACTTGCACAATTTAGATAGGCATGCATACTCGAAAGTCTCTGTAAAATTACTAGAATGGCCATTGAACCGGGCAATAGCACGGTGATCAGTAGCAAGATCAGTAGCAAAAAGACTTGAAGAAGCAAATTGTTTGTCACCTCCCATGACCGGCATCACCACTCCCATCTTAACCTTGCTCACATAATTACTCGCACAGGTCTGTCCCAAAACCCAATTAACATGTTGTGGAACTCATGTTGTGGAACTCGGGTTATTTTCCATCAATAATAACAAATTCACCTGGGTTATTTTCCATCAATAATAACAAATTCATCTCAAATAATATTACATAGGTGAATAGTATAAATAATTGTACTAAAAAATCATACTAGGTAAATTTTCAGAAAAGAATGGAGGGGTCACAATAATCCCACTTAAAATCCAAACTAGAATTTTTCTATACGTGTAATTTAATAGCACAATATATCATCACAACTATATCCGACAATAACTATTAAATAAATAAAAAAATAAAAAACACCAAAATTTATCGAGGTTTAGCTAAATATACTCACATCCTCGAATACTATCAAAATAATATTTCACTAATTCAAATAAATATTACAAAAGAAATGAAGAAATAAAGCAATTTTTAGGATGATTTTTCAAAGGAGTGAAATTCCACTTTTATAAGCAAATGGAACTCCCTTTAGTCTCCTACACTTCCAATGTAGGATGAGTTAAACTAACATAACATAACGTTCTCGCTTAATGCTTAAAACTTGAAGCTTAAGTCAAGATGAGCAAAGCAGTCATGTTGACTTATTCCATAGTTATGTGCTGTTGAATCTTTTTCTGTTATGGGCACAACTGTTGCTTTGATTTTGAAAACGTTTTCGCGACTTCGATTTGTACAGAGTTGGTGTTTGATCGAGCTAAAATTATGCACGATTTTATATCCTTAGCCTATGCTTTTGTGATGAAAACTCGAGTAATTAGGGGTGTACTAATGTTTTCTGAGTGTTTTGTGCAGAATTTGAATGAAGGGTCTGAAGTGTAATTTTTGGGGTAAAAGTGTAATTTATAAAAGCTGAGGGCCTATTTGCAAATTGTTGCGAGCCAATTTTGGAAGCCCAATGGGAGAGATTCTTGCACCAAAATTAATGGGAGCATATCCAGTAATTTGGGCAGTAATTGATGCATGCTTTAAAAGCTCTTGATCCCAATTTTGGAAGGAATTTAATTGCATGGAAGAAGATCTTTTATTTAAGGAAATGGAAGTCAAAGCTTTAATGATTGTTTTTAAAGGAAAATCATGGCAGTTAATGAAGAAGATTTAAGAGGATTATTCATGGTATTTTAGAGAGAGTATCATGGAATTAAATTGGAGAGTATCTTGGAATTTAATGGAGAGAAAATCAAGGAAATCAATTTGATGCTAGAAAAAATCTCTCTCCCTCCTCCTATAAATTCATTCTTTTCATGACAAGAGTGGGAGTTTTTGCGGCTTGTCTTGGTTTTTAGGGTTTTCTATTTTCTTTTTGGACGGCGGTAGAAGAGTTTGAGAAGAGTAGAGTTGCAGACAATTTCAACGTTGCTGGAATTCAACCTGCTCCAGTTATTCAAGTTCAAGAAACATCTCAGAGAACAACACAGTGACTATTTCATCTTTTTGTTTGATTATTTCAATGTCGAATATTTTTATTTTAATTTTGTGCACTGTGTTATTCTACATTATGTTGAACTAATTTTAATTTCTAAGGCTACAATGTAGCCAATTTATTTCATCGCCTATTCAATGATTTTTTATGTTAATTAATTATTATTTCTTTTATATTTGTATTCTATTCTATTGGAACTTAATGCTTTCAATTAAATAAGGCCTGTTAATTGATAGATCTTGTGACTATGATGCGCTTGACAAAGGTATCATGTGTTAGACGTCAATAGAATGGCATAATCCATATAGGATAGACATATACCTGTAGGGATTGTGTAATCATATGTGGGTAATTAAACTTAATGAATTCAGGATTATTTAATTTGCATAGACATATAGTAGATTAATTATCCTGGATATTATTACTTGACCGTTCGAAAGAGGCTGGTAATTAATCTAGAGTTACCCGATTAAATACAATATAAAAATGATTATTTTTGTAAATAAAATGAGAATAGGTTGATGAAATAAAAAGGTGAAATTGTGTCTTAGATCTACTCATCTGCTGTTAATTTCATCAATTAATTTGTTTGTTTATTTGATTTTCTTTTTCTTTACTTTTATTAATTATTTTATTTTATTTGAATTCAATTCTCTTTTAGTTTTGATAGTTTGGATAAAATTATTATCAATCAATTTTGGTAATTGGTACGTAAAATTAGCAATTGTCCCTGTGGGAACGACCTTGATTTGCCATTATATTACATTGTGACCGTGTATACTTGCACGCGATCTATTGTAATTAGTGCATTAGGAATTTACCCATCAAGTTTTTGGCGCCGTTGCCGGGGACAACGTGTCATTTTACAGTATCAATATCAATACTAGTTGAAACAATTTTACTTCAAACAATTTTATTTTTCCTTTTTCAGGTGTTAGCAGACATTTTATGCGAAGGTCTAAAAGTGCTGAGTTATTGCCATTCGACAAGGAAATCGAGAGAACAGTTCGTGGAATAAGAAAAGCTAGACGTTTGGCAAAAGAAAAAGTAAACATGGGAGATAATCAAACAGTCCCAGAGGGTTCCAGACCTCTCAGAGATTATTCTATACCAACTGTGGAAGGGATTCACCAGAGTATTCGCAGACCGGCCATTCAAGCAAACAACTTTGAGATTAGACCGGCAACCATTCAAATGATTCAATCCGCAGTGCAGTTTTGCGGCTTACTTCATGAGGATCCAAATGAGCACATTGCAAACTTCTTGGAGATTTGTGATACTTTCAAGTACAATGGAGTGTCAGATGATGCCATTCGGTTGAGATTATTTCCGTTTTCATTGAAAGATAGGGCAAAGAGTTGGCTGAATTCACTACCCCAATCATCAATCACAACATGGGACGAGTTGGCACAGAAATTCCTAGCCAAGTATTTTCCTCCTGCGAAAACAGCAAAATTGCGGAATGATATTGCCGCATTCACACAGAAGGAAGGGGAGTCATTATATGAGGCTTGGGAGAGATTCAAGGAGTTGCTTCGGAAGTGCCCTCATCATGGAATTCCAGAATGGCTGCAAATACAGACATTTTATCAAGGATTATCAGAGGTTGGAAGATCCAATGTTGATGCTGCAGCAGGTGGAGCATTATTAAAAAGAAATGCGGAGGATGCATTTGAATTGATCGAAGAAATGTCCTCCAACATCTATCAATGGCCTTCAGAGAGAATGAAACCCATAAAAGCAGTGTCAGGTGCTCATGAGTTGGATGCTATTACGGCATTAACAGCTCAGGTTTCTGCTTTGACAAAGAGATTGGATGCTTGTGGTATGGGTGCAAGTGGTGTCAATGCAATTCAAAGCTCAGTTGTTAGCTGTGAAGAATGTGGAGGCAATCATGCAACAAGTAGTTGTTCGAGCAATCAGGAGTCGATACAGTTTGTGGCCAACTATAATAGACAACGCAATGATCCATATTCGAATGTTTACAATCCTGGGTGGAGAAATCATCCCAACTTCTCATGGAAGCAAAATCAAGATCAGACATCACAATTGAAACCTGCATTTCCACCTGGTTTTCAGAGTCAGCCACAACAAGTTCAACCTCAAGTTAAAAAGCCATTGATGGAGGAAATGCTGATGCAATTCATGACAAAAACTGACTCTCTCATGCAAAATCAACAGAATATGTTACAGAATCAACAGAATCAGCAAAATCAATTCCAAGCTCAACTGCAAAACCAGAGCGCATCAATTCGAAACCTAGAGGTACAACTAGGCCAACTTGCTAATTCTATCAACAACAGGCCATATGGAAACTTACCTAGCGATACGGAGCAAAACCCCAGGAGGGAAGGCAAGGAGCAATGCAAGGCTATCACTTTAAGGAATGGTAAGGAGCTGAATCAAAATATAGGAAAATCCATTGATATGCCTAAACTATCAGAGGATGAGGAGGTGGTTGCAGATAAGGAAGAGTACAAGAAAGAGCAGAAAGATGACAAAGAAGTACCAACAAAGCCAATAGGAGAAAAGAGAGCATCTCAAATGCCGCCTTTACCATTTCCGCAGAGGTTTCAGAAGCAAAAACTAGATAAGCAGTTCTCGAAGTTCTTAGAGGTATTCAAAAAATTGCATATCAATATACCTTTTGCAGAAGCACTGGAACAAATGCCTAGTTATGTAAAGTTCATGAAGGAGATCCTATCAAAGAAAAGGAAGTTGGAGGAGTTTGAGACGGTGGCATTGACGGAAGAATGTAGTGCAATCCTGCAGCAGAAATTACCTCCAAAATTAAAGGATCCAGGCAGTTTCACCATTCCGTGCAGAATTGGAGAAAACTTTGAAGGGAGAGCCTTGTGCGATCTGGGGGCAAGCATCAACTTAATGCCCTTATCCATTTACAAGAGATTAGGTTTGGGGGAAGCCAAGCCAACATCAGTTACTCTTCAACTTGCAGATCGGTCTGTGAAGAGGCCGAGAGGTATAATTGAGGATGTTCTAGTGAAAGTGGAGAAGTTTATATTCCCAGCAGATTTCATCATCCTTGACATGGAAGAAGACCGGGAGATTCCTATCATACTGGGAAGACCATTTTTAGCCACCGGAAGGACTGTGATTGATGTTCAGAAGGGTCAATTGACAATGAGGGTACAAGATGAAGAGGTCACCTTTAATGTTTTCAAGGCTTTGAAGTTTCCTAGTGACATCGACGAATGCAATAGAGTGGAAGTGTTGCATGATTGTATTCAGGAGGTACGAAATGAAGAAACTCCATTGGATGCTTTAGAAGCTGCATTGATATATTCAAGTAAGGGAAATCGTGAAGAGGTCCAAGATTATGTGGAAATACTTGAAGCAGCTCCAAAGTATGAGGTGTTGAATATGCATAATGCTCAGCCTCTTTTGGCATCGTCAATACTTAAGCCATCAATAGAGGAGCCACCAAGTCTAGAGCTTAAGCCACTCCCGAAACATTTACGATATGCTTATCTCGGGGAGGCATCCACATTGCCAGTTATCATCTCTGCAGATTTAAACGATGTTCAAGAAGAGAAATTGTTAAGGGTGTTGAGAGAAAACAAGTTAGCTTTAGGATGGACAATAGCTGATATAAGGGGTATCAGTCCATCTTTTTGCATGCACAAGATCCTGATGGAGGATAACTACAAGCCAACCATTCAACCACAACGCAGATTGAATCCAATTATGAAAGATGTGGTGAAGAAGGAGATAATTAAACTATTAGATGCGGGTATCATTTATCCTATCTCTGATAGTTCTTGGATCAGTCCAGTTCAATGTGTTCCTAAGAAAGGAGGAATAACAGTGGTAACAAATGAGAAGAATGAACTTATTCCGACGAGGGTGGTCAATGGCTGGCGGGTTTGTATGGATTACAGAAAGTTGAATCAAGCTACGAGGAAGGATCATTTTCCATTACCTTTCATTGATCAGATGCTTGATAGGCTAGCCGGTCATGAATACTATTGCTTTTTGGATGGGTATTCTGGGTATAATCAGATCGCCATCGCTCCCGAGGATCAAGAAAAGACAACTTTTACATGTCCTTATGGTACATTTGCTTACAGGAGGATGCCATTTGGATTATGTAATGCTCCTGCAACTTTTCAACGATGTATGATGGCAATTTTTTCGGAGATGGTGGAACAATTCATGGATGTTTTCATGGACGATTTTTCAGTATTTGGGGACTCGTTCGACTTATGCTTACAGAATCTTGCTAAGGTGTTGAAAAGGTGCACTGAGACTAATCTAGTTTTGAACTGGGAAAAATGTCATTTTATGGTTCAGGAGGGTATTGTCTTAGGGCACAAGATCTCAGTAAGGGGTATCGAAGTAGACCGAGCGAAGATAGAAGTAATTGAGAAACTTCCACCGCCTTCATCAGTCAAGGGAGTTCGGAGTTTTCTTGGGCATGCAGGATTTTACCGAAGATTCATTAAAGATTTTTCCAAGATATCAAGACCTTTGTGTAGTTTGTTGGAGAAAGATGTTCCTTTTAAGTTTGATGAAGATTGTTTGCAAGCGTTCGAAATTTTGAAGAAGAAATTGGTAACCGCTCCAGTTATCACAGCTCCAGATTGGAACATGCCGTTTGAATTAATGTGTGATGCAAGCGATTTTGCAGTGGGAGCTGTCCTTGGTCAAAGAAGAGATAAGATTTTTCACACTATTTACTACGCCAGTAAGACATTGAATGATGCTCAATTGAATTACACCACAACAGAGAAAGAATTACTGGCTGTAGTTTTTGCATTTGATAAATTTAGACCTTATTTGATTGGGTCTAAAGTGGTAGTCTACACTGACCACTCTGCCATTAAGTACCTTGTAACCAAGAAAGATGCTAAGCCACGTTTGATTAGATGGGTACTGCTATTACAGGAGTTTGACTTGGAGATAAGAGATAAGAAGGGGACAGAAAATCAAGTTGCTGATCATTTATCCCGATTGGAAGGAAGTAATGCAGATGATAAGACAAACATCAACGAGACCTTCCCTGATGAGCAACTTTTCTCTTGCAGTAATGAAAAAGCACCGTGGTACGCAGATTTTGTTAATTTCATAGTGTGCAATGTACTTCCCCCTGATTTATCATTTCAGCAAAAGAAGAAATTTCTCTATGATGTGAAAAGGTATGTATGGGATGACCCATATTTGTTCAAGCAATGTGCTGATCAGGTGTTGAGGCGTTGTGTGCCGTACGAAGATACTGAAGATATTTTACGGCATTGTCATTCATCTGATTACGGGGGTCATTTTGGTGGAGAACGAACTGCCATAAAAGTTCTGCAGGCAGGGTTTTATTGGTCGACGATTTTTAAAGATGCACGACGATTTGTCCAAATATGTGATCAGTGCCAGAGGACAGGAAATATTTCAAAGAGACATGAGATGCCGTTGCAGAATATTTTAGAAGTTGAGCTATTTGATGTATGGGGTATAGACTTCATGGGACCTTTTCCATCATCATTTCAAAATCAATATATTTTGGTGGCAGTGGATTATGTTTCGAAATGGGTAGAAGCTGTAGCTACCACTTCAAATGATGCAAGGGTTGTAACCAAGTTTTTGAAGAAGAATATTTTCACCAGATTTGGAACTCCTCGAGCCATTATCAGCGACGGTGGTTCTCATTTTTGTAATCGCCAATTTGAAAGTTTACTCAAGCAATATGGGGTCACTCACAAGATAACAACCCCGTATCACCCTCAAGCCAGTGGACAAGTGGAAATCTCAAACAGGGAGCTTAAGGGTATTCTGGAGAAGACTGTGAGCAGATCAAGGAAGGATTGGAGTATCAAGCTAGATGATGCACTTTGGGCTTATCGAACTGCCTATAAAACACCAATTGGAATGTCCCCATTCCGATTAGTGTATGGGAAAGCATGTCATCTACCAGTAGAGTTGGAGCATCGGGCATATTGGGCAATTAAGGCTTTGAATTTTGATTTGAAGAAAGCCGGTGATAAGCGTCTTCTTCAATTGGATGAGTTAGAGGAATTACGATTGGATTCATATGAGAATGCTCGCATCTACAAGGAAAAGACAAAGCAATGGCATGACAAGAAAATCTTAGCCAAGCATTTTGTACCAGGACAGCGGGTGCTGTTATTTAATTCCAGGTTAAGATTATTCCCAGGCAAGCTCAAATCCAGATGGTCAGGTCCGTTCATTGTGAAAACGGTATATCCATACGGAGCAGTGGAAGTTGAAGATGAAAAGACGAAAGAATTGTTCAAGGTCAACGGTCAACGATTGAAGCACTATTACGGTGGTGAAGTGGATCGTCAAAAATCCACTATCACCTTGGTGGACCAAAACAATTGAAGTTGGATGGAAGTCGAGCTGAAGACTTAAAATCTAGCGCTTCTTGGGAGGCAACCCAAGTTTTCAAGTAAGTCCTTTTATTTTCGCGTTATTTACTTTTCTTTTATTTGTTTTTATGTTTTTGTTTTGTTTTAACTTTTGCCTATTATTTTCTATTTATCTACTGCTTTTAGATTCTTATTTGTTTTCTTGTGTAATTAAGTGTGTTTTATGTTTTTTTATATTTTTTTCCTCCTAGATTTAGTTTTTTTTTTCAAACATTGGGGACAATGTTTGGACTAGGTTTGGGGATGGAACCATTCATGTTTCAAACTTGATTAATAAATTGACCATGTGCTATTAACAAGAGAATTATTGTGCTTTGTGATTGGTAATTTTGACTAGGGATGAGCCATGAAAGTCTTAAACATGGTTTGATGTTATCAAAGGCTTTAAACCTAGTAGGAGAATGTAGAGATATTGTGCATGCATAGATGTGGTCTATTAGTGGAGACTATTTGTGTGAGAACTTTTGAGCCATATCGTTTCATTTCAGAGGGAATTTATTCGTTTTCAGTCTTAAACACTCTTCAGAAAATTTTTATGATTAGTTGGTCTCTTTAGGCTTTGCTTGGACTTTAAAGGCAGAAAATCATTGCAACTCTCAAGGATTTCTGAAACTTTCAGTCGTTATGTGAACCTATTGACATGAGGCAGGCACATGTGTGTGATCAACTCCAGAAAAGGCCAAGAAACCAAAATTGCTAAACCTAAATTGTGTGTGTGTCTAAAACCAATTTGAAGCCAAACGCATATTAGCCTTTATTTTCTTTCGTCCCTACAATTTATCCTTGTCCTAGCCAATTTAAAATATAAGCCTTACCCTAGGAGCTTGGATTTTAAAGAAAAAGTGCTCAAGGATGGAAGAAGGAAGTGGATGGGTGTAGAAAAATTCAAGTTTGGGGGAGATATTAAGTAAAGAAAAAAAAAAAAAAAACAAAAAAAAAAACAAAAACAAAAGAAAAAAAAAAGAAAAAGAAAAAGAAAAAATTATTTATTTGAGGACGAAATAAAGGAATGAGGTTTAATTGAAGAGTTTGAGTTCGGTGTTTATCGCAACAACTTTGGAGATGCCAGGAATAATTTCTAAAAAAATTCAAGCTCCTCTTTGTAGACCTTATTCCCGTTCTTTGTTAGCCAAAACCCCGAGCCCCATTACACCATTTTGGAAGACCTGCTGATTAATAGGAGATCATAATTGCTTAGAGCCAGAATCATAGGTGTTGCACTGTCTTTAGATGTCTGATTCTTTCAAGAGACTTGATTTGTACTTAGCGTTTTTAATTCATAATTTATTATACAAGCATTATGAAGACTTGAATTCTTATTGATGCATAAACTCCTAAATGCTTGTATGTTGTGAGAGTGTCACCTTAGGATTCTGAGGAATAAAATATGATGAGTGATTTCTAGTGAGGTATAGAGTCGAGGCGAAATAAGGTCATGGTGTGTATGTGTAGTATTATTGAAATTCGACTGCTGGGTGATGAGTTGGAGAAGACGGATGATTGTGTGAGGATTATTAGTAACTTATTTTTAGTCGAGGTTCAAGATCTCAAGTGGAGTGATTTTTCTTGAAGATAGCACTGGAAGATTTATTTTTAAGTTCGAATTTGATTTTTTTACGTTTGTGGGTATCGTAGCTGGTAAACCCTCAGGAGACACAACTCCTCCTTCTAGGGACACCTAGAGGTTTAAAGGCTTGTGACATATGCTAAATGTCATCGTGTTTACCTACGAAAGTGGATGTGATTTTGATTTTTGTTGTTTTTGGTTTTTCTTTAGATCTTTGCTCTAGGGCGAGCAAAAGCCAGGTTTGGGGGTATTTGATCGAGCTAAAATTATGCACGATTTTATATCCTTAGCCTATGCTTTTGTGATGAAAACTCGAGTAATTAGGGGTGTACTAATGTTTTCTGAGTGTTTTGTGCAGAATTTGAATGAAGGGTCTGAAGTGTAATTTTTGGGGTAAAAGTGTAATTTATAAAAGCTGAGGGCCTATTTGCAAATTGTTGCGAGCCAATTTTGGAAGCCCAATGGGAGAGATTCTTGCACCAAAATTAATGGGAGCATATCCTGTAATTTGGGCAGTAATTGATGCATGCTTTAAAAGCTCTTGATCCCAATTTTGGAAGGAAGTTAATTGCATGGAAGAAGATCTTTTATTTAAGGAAATGGAAGTCAAAGCTTTAATGATTTTTTTAAAGGAAAATCATGGCAGTTAATGAAGAAGATTTAAGAGGATTATTCATGGTATTTTAGAGAGAGTATCATGGAATTAAATTGGAGAGTATCTTGGAATTTAATGGAGAGAAAATCAAGGAAATCAATTTGATGCTAGAAAAAATCTCTCTCCCTCCTCCTATAAATTCATTCTTTTCATGACAAGAGTGGGAGTTTTTGCGGCTTGTCTTGGTTTTTAGGGTTTTCTATTTTCTTTTTGGACGGCGGTAGAAGAGTTTGAGAAGAGTAGAGTTGCAGACAATTTCAACGTTGCTGGAATTCAACCTGCTCCAGTTATTCAAGTTCAAGAAACATCTCAGAAAACAACACAATGACTATTTCATCTTTTTGTTTGATTATTTCAATGTCGAATATTTTTATTTTAATTTTGTGCACTGTGTTATTCTACATTATGTTGAACTAATTTTAATTTCTAAGGCTACAATGTAGCCAATTTATTTCATCGCCTATTCAATGATTTTTTATGTTAATTAATTATTATTTCTTTTATATTTGTATTCTATTCTATTGGAACTTAATGCTTTCAATTAAATAAGGCCTGTTAATTGATAGATCTTGTGACTATGATGCGCTTGACAAAGGTATCATGTGTTAGACGTCAATAGAATGGCATAATCCATATAGGATAGACATATACCTGTAGGGATTGTGTAATCATATGTGGGTAATTAAAGCTTAATGAATTCAGGATTATTTAATTTGCATAGACATATAGTAGATTAATTATCCTGGATATTATTACTTGACCGTTCGAAAGAGGCTGGTAATTAATCTAGAGTTACCCGATTAAATACAATATAAAAATGATTATTTTTGTAAATAAAATGAGAATAGGTTGATGAAATAAAAAGGTGAAATTGTGCCTTAGATCTACTCATCTGCTGTTAATTTCATCAATTAATTTGTTTGTTTATTTGATTTTCTTTTTCTTTACTTTTATTAATTATTTTATTTTATTTGAATTCAATTCTCTTTTAGTTTTGATAGTTTGGATAAAATTATTATCAATCAATTTTGGTAATTGGTACGTAAAATAAGCAATTGTCCCTGTGGGAACGACCTTGATTTGCCATTATATTACATTGTGACCGTGTATACTTGCACGCGATCTATTGTAATTAGTGCATTAGGAATTTACCCATCAGTGTTGCCAGACCTTGTGATGGTGACAAGTGGAGATGAGTTTGTAAACTGCCACTTGTTGCCTTCATCGTCGGGTAGGGTTATAGGTTGTTCGTCAAAGCAAGTGAGAGGCAGCGGCCGTGATGCAAGAGCAGCATACCCATGCCCCTTCTCTGCAAACTCAGGGGTCATTTATTTTTTCGTCTGAAAATTGAACAGTACTGTTAAAGACTGAAGACTGAATAGTAATTGAAATTTAAAATCTGATAAACATGTTTTTTTTTTTTTTCCTTACCTCTAAATGTATAATAATCTTATTTATTTTAAAAATTAAAATTATCTGAATACTAGTAATTTGACATTTATATTCTTTTATTATTAGTTGTTAAGTAATTTTATTTAATATGATACAAATAATTACAATAAATTATTTAACAAATATTAAAGCATTTTTATATATAATATTTTGATTCATAATTAAAATAAGATAAATTATTATAGTAGAGTCAATTAAATTTATATAGTCAAATAAAAATAAACAAAATGATTTTAAATTAAATTACTACTACAACAAAAATTAAAATTGTAAAGTAATATACATTGATAACATATTCAATCACAAAAAAAAAAAAAAAAAAAAACTTTGAGGTTTTATTATACATTAATAACAGATTTGATAAAAACTTTGAAATAAAAAAACCAAAAGGAAACACAAGAGGAGAAACTTTGAGGTTCTCTTATACACAAACAAATTCTCATTAATACCAAAAATATCAATAACACAATGAAACTTTAACAAGTAAACATAATATGGGTTACTCCACAAGTAGATTAATAAAGAAAATCAGTAAAAATTCTTACCGAAATTTGATTGGAGCAATATAGTAATCCAGTTATATGAAAATTTGATGTTGAGGTGTTTAGGGTTTTTATTTTTCAATATTGTTTGTTAAAGCATTAAAAGAAATTTGTCTAATGTAAAACTAGGATAAACTTGGAAATATGTTATTTTAAGAATGATAAACTTGGAATAATATATTTATAAAATCATTAAGTGATTTTGTATTAAGTGAAAAGTAAAAAAATGTAATTTTTTTTAAGTGGTTTTTGGATTGTTTTAAGTGGTTTGACCACTTAAAAAAACAAATAAAAATCTCTTAATTAGCCTAATTCAACACCATTAAATGTTAAGTACAAAAAACAAATAACCTTTCAACCTCAAAAGCAACCAGAAGCAGTATACCTGTACCCTTACTTCAAACTGTAGAAGCTATACTCATACTCTGCAAACTTAAGTTCATAATTAAGCAACCACTCATTCTCCATCATCACTTCCAAACCCAATTCCTAGAGAAACTATCTACTATAATGATTTCTTAGATTTTTTTATTGTTTGTAATTTATGGTTGAAGGCAATCAAGTTACCAACTGAAATACCGGTATTTGTAACTTCATTTTGAAATTGTTTATCTCCGTAAAGTTGCATTCTAGAACAATTTCGACTTAGACAAATCAATGTGATTTGGACTTATGCAGTGAATTCGTGGCCTGGGCCTCATCTTATAGTGGTTTTCTTATTGGACTTCGTCAAGTAATGTTGCCTGAAATCGATCATAGATTATCATTTATCACTTCCCGAATTGTTTGCACAACTGGTTTAGTGTTCTTTACTTCATACAGTTTCTCTTGGGAATTTCTTATAGACGGTTTAGAACTCAGAATTCAACTTCTTCAAATCTTGTGGTCTACTTCAATTGGCTTCCTCACTTTACACTTGCAGTCCATTGTAGATTGTTTTTGCAAACAAAAACTGTTATATATGTGTGTCTTTGACTTTAAGACTGAAGAGTTGAAGTGTTGGCATCTATGGTCTGATTACTAAGTATATGTAGTAACCCTTGATCACCATGATGATTACTTGTCCATATGGGATTTAGCTTTACACCTAGAGAGGTGCGATGAAGGCTAGATGTTGTCTGTCTGTTTTTCTTGAATTGTAGGTCTAAAACACAGATTTGAAATAGAGTGAGTGTGATGAAGACATGATGTTGTCATGTCCTCCTTTAACTATAAATGGATAAGGTTATGTTCCAATTTGAATCAAAGACCTATAGGGTTTGCACACATTCCCTTCTAAGGTAATAGTTCAGACAAATTCTAGGGTGTATAATGTTGATACTAGAATAGATCCTCTCCTCACCACTCTACATGAAAGTAAATAGATAAAATAAAGATAAGATAATAATGCCTTCAAAAACATAAAAATAAAGATAATAACGAATATCAAATGTTAAAAGAGTACTTGTACCGATTCAGAACTACCACACCAAATTGCCAAATTGTATTAACCAATTATTTAAAAAATATATATGAAGTCATTCTATCATACTCCAATAATTCAAGTAATTTTTTTATTCAAGTGACCAGATTCGCAACTTCTGAACCTGGACTATATATTGTAGTTCTCCCAATAATACTCCAATAGTTCTTTACAACTCCACCTTCGAAAAAATTGAAAAAAGTTCTTTTTAACTGTGAATATTGGCCTGCGGAGTAACAGGAACGGTTGTCAAAATGGAAGTGCCACGTGTCATTAATTTTAAGCAGTATTTAAGCCGACCAAACAGCAATTCAATGCATTTCTATTACTGACAATCATTTTTACTAAAGCAGCCCACAGACAAAATTAGCAGGAGCTTGGGACCGGATCCACCCAAAAGATTAGATTGGGCTTTGTAAACGTGGGTAGGTTAGAGTGATTTTACCGTGTAAGAATGGACTAGTCCTACTCGGTTCATGCAAAGTAAGTAACGTTATTTGCACCCCTTAAAAACCAATCTACACCCCTTTAATTAGTTGACTCAATTCGGCTTTGTAGGTCAGCAACGGTATTTGCACATCTTAAAACAGTATCTACACCCCTTTAATTAGTTGACCCCAATAAAAAATATTTAAAATTTTTAATTTGAAGATTCACCCACATAATAGTCTAATACCAACAATATCCTTAAACCCTGTTTTTGTTAAATAACTCCATTAATAATAAATTTTGATTATTCAAAAACAAAAGCAACCAAAACAAAGATTGGGTCATATGTCCAGAAGCATTAAAACTATTACACATAATTTATCAAAAGCAAAACAGTGTAGCGAATCTAATGGCTTTAATGCACAAGTAAAGATTCCAGCTTTGATGAGTTTTTGAACTTAAGAGGAAAATGAGATTGTAGAAAGAGAAGGTGAGAATCAAAACATAGAGAGGAGAACCAAAATAGAAGTAAAATATACATATAGTGTTTTACTATAGTCCCTCCTAGCTTTAAAATACTAAGACGGATAAGTTAAATTCATCCATTATATTTGAATTAAATTAGAAAAATAATTTATTTTAAAAGAGAAAATACAATTGATGAATTTGATTAGTTCGTTCTTAACTTTTTAAAATTATAAGATAGTAATACTAAAAGCATTATATATATATATATATATATATGTCAATTAACTAAAAGCTTTTACTACCACAGCTAAAGGTTAAAATGATAGGTTTTTTTTTGGTAAAAAAAAAAAAAAAAAAAAACCTCAACTTAGTTAAAATATGCACCACCACCTCAGGTGGCAAACACACTTGCAATTGCCTTTGTCAATGAAGTGTGTGCAGGTTCAAGTACCTGACCACACAAAAGCGGTCAATTCTCATTTGACCTTCATCTATGTGTGGATAAATTACATTTAATTCCCTTTAGTGTGCTAAGGGCAGTTTTTTCCTCCTAAAATAGGTGTAGTTTGTAATACAATATTATGGTCCAGACCATGTTATAGTATCCTATCTGAGTGGTATTGATAAATTATAATTTATATGAGTAATGATAAAAAATATATATATAGAAATAATATAATATACAAATCAAATTAAATTGCATGGCTTAACTCTTTGTGTCGAAATTTCTTTCCACATGCTCTAATTTAATTGATTATAAATTACTGTTTTTCAATAACTTAAAAAGAATGAATAAAGGACCATGTGCATCAGTGGAGTGCATGCATCACCTCATCGGCCGACTAGAAGTTTGGACAAAGCCGTAACCTGTAAAGCAAAAATAAAAGAATTTTTTATGACTCCACTTGTTTTCAACTCAGAATGTACATTATTATAATGAGATTGGTGACCATTCGAAATGCTTAAAATTTGATACCGTCAGCTATGGGCGGATTACTTAAAAGAATTGGAATCAATGTTTCAAGTCAGTTGTTGTTTTTGAAATTGAAAGCCATGAACCGATCCACCGGCATGATCATATAAAATATTCACACGTTTAACCTTATCACTGTATCATATTTAATATCAATTATCTCCGTGATTCAAGATGCATAGTATCCATGAATAATATAGTTTATAAATTGCACACCTACAACCCAACAACCACTACTTCCACTCATTTAGATATTATTCCCACAAAAATCTTCAATGTTCTTGACATTAATATAATTGGCATTGACATTTTATACTCTACAGATTCATTCCCTACAATTTGTTATCCAATTCTTGGAGATTAGTTTATCGTTTTTCATGATGCATGTTGTTAATTATTTACCTGTCTTGTACCTCAAATTCTAGCTTTGTTTTCACGTTAATTGTTTTCTAAAGTTTAAGGCTAATTACGTTCTACATTTAAATGTATAACTTTCTATATTTTGATTAATTAATCTATTTTTTTATTGTTAGAGATGATTAATTATTAAGTACCAACATTTTCTGCTTCATAATCTAAATACAATTAGGGGAATTGGCAAATTGGGTATTCTCGAGTCTTGACCCTCCAGAAAACTCTAGAGAGAGAAACTCTGTAGGAACTTTTGTCTCTACGTAGCTTGATCTTTGGAAGTGATTTTCGCAAATTTCTTCTCATTTTCTTCCTCTTCTCACCTTCTTCTATTAAATCTGATGTTTTTAAGAGTTGGATCTAGAGGTTTTCTGGATCTCACCTTCCTCTTCTCACCTTCTCATTTTCTTCCTTTTCTCACCTTCTTCTATTAAATCTGGCGTTTTTAAAAATTGAATCCAAAGGTTTTCTAGATCCATCCCTTAAAAGTCAATATGATGTACAGATTAAGTCTTTTGCGGAATCTCAATCGGATTTATTCTCCTTTTATGCCTCTTCATAGTTTCTTTTAAATAGTTTGGGGTTTTTAAAGGTTAGATCCAAATGACATCTGTAATGAGGTCGATCTACAGTAGATGTGGAGATAGACTTGCTCGTCAACTTTCTTAGAACTCGGTAATTCGTACCCCATAGAGATTAAACAAAGGAGCAAGATTGACTATGACACCGATGTGGTGTAAGTCGTAGATATTCCGATGCTCAAGTTAGTAAGCTATTCGATAAACAAGGAAACAAAGCACAAATATGGAAGAAAGAGCTAATATTGGAAAAGGACTTATGACAACGGTCCAACATAGAAGGTAGATCGTGTTGTAGGATGCTATTAACCAAAGAAACAACCTTTACAGATACTTCGATGAAACGTCTGAAGAGAATGGTTTTTTCTCTCTCTGTGTGTGCATTCTTTGTTTGTGAACCAAAGTTCCTTTTTATAGGCAGGGAAGGTCCCTCCCTTTTGGGCACTTTCCATACTAGGAAGATATGACCTAGAAAATCTTAGACTAATTCTAGATCTTTGGCCATGAACAATAAACTTCTTATTCTCAATGTTTCCATATCACTATTAAGGAAATATCATTTCTTGAGAATGAAGGTAATAAGATTACAAACAAAACTAGAAGGTAGGCCTCTGGGCCTAATTTCTAAGTTGTTGCATGAGTTATGGGTTGACCCACAAAGGTAGATTGGACCTAGTGTGACAAATTGGAATCACGGACTAGACCGTTCAAGCTATATGATCGATCAACCTATGAACCCAAGTCGTGAAAGGTGACGAGATCAATTGGACTATTGTAGAGTTTCATTGATGGGCTTCTTGGTCCATACGCCCGAGTAGTAATTTTTAACCACCACAATATTTGGATCCAGCTTTTAAAAAATCGTTTCGTTGCATGTTTTAAAGGTCGATTATTCGCGATTTGGGTGAAGATCAATAATCAACTCAAGATTCCTCAATGACCAAATGTATTGGCGAATCCTAGGACATTTCTTATGGTTATGGTAGAGCAATCGGTGTTCGTCAAGATTGTTTTTATAGTGGCAATCTCTAAATCTATGAAAGTTTCCAAGTTGCAACTTTAATGATAGGGACATAGC
This sequence comes from Litchi chinensis, assembly GCA_019925255.1. Classification (NCBI taxonomy): domain Eukaryota; kingdom Viridiplantae; phylum Streptophyta; class Magnoliopsida; order Sapindales; family Sapindaceae; genus Litchi; species Litchi chinensis. Next base: position 16,487,951 of record CM034473.1, on the reverse strand, counting down.
CAGGATTTGCTATCAGGGTGGGTACAGTAAATTTTTTAAATAAACTCCAATGATATGAAAATATTAAATAAATTTAAAAAATATAGGCATATCTAGTTAAAAGAGATATGATAAGTTTTGTCCCTCAAAATTCATATTATAAATAAATATGTTAACAAAAGTAAAAATACAAAATTTAACAAAATATTTAAATAATAAAATTTATCAAATATGAATTATAATTAATATTATGACATCAATAATTTTTCTTTAAACATAAACAATTTACATTTTGACAGTTATAATTCATAATTACTACCATATTTCAAATTGAAAAGTCTGTTAGGAAAACCACCAAAGATATTAAATATAAATAATATATTATACAACTTATGATAAAAAAGAAATGATAAAATATGAAAAACTTAAATAAAATTTCACATTCAATGTATGAAATAAAGTTATTACGTATATAATATTTGAACAGAAATATAAATATAAATAATAAAATATATTTAATAGGTTTGAAATAAATATATATTTTTATATCACAATAATTAATAAATGAAATATATATGTTATAAATTAGAAGAAGTAAAAATATAAAATACAAAAATATAGAAAAATAAGGCGATCAATTATATTATGCTGGTGGGAATGACATGAGAAATAAATTGTAAAGTCGAGGAGAGAAAGAGGAGGATAATGAGAGAGACAAAGAATCAGAGCAATGCAAGCATGCTGCTTCTTATATATATATATATATATATATATATATATATGAGAAATAAATTGTAAATTCGAGAAGAGAAAAAGGAGGATAATGTTAGAGACTGAGGACCAAAGCAACACAAGCGTGCTGCTTATATATGTATATAAAAGCACGTTCAAGTCAACTGGCTGCTGGCGCAGTGGTAACGCCACAGCCAGCCCTGCCTCCCTTTGTAAGGGGGCAGGGTTCGACACCCTGTATGTATATATATAATATAACAATCTATAGTAATATTATAATATAATAATATATATAATAATAATATTAATATTATAATAGTAATTGATGTCCCACCATTTGTGTGGGTAGCTCTCCCACCCTCGTGTGGGTTGTCTCTCCCACCTCCGGTGGGTAGTTCTTTCCCAATTGGGAGTAGTCTTCCGGACCGTGCCACTAATGTCCTATCTCGGTTGGTTCCGACTGTTGTCTGGGCCTGTCCCAATAGAGTTTGTATTCAAAAAAAAAAAAAAAAGCACGTTCGAGGACTTGAATAGCAGAAGACATGTACGGATACACCCTGTTAAGTCGGCTAAAGAGTGGTTGGCCAAGCTATCACCATTACCATTTCTTTTTTTTGAAACAGCCATGTCATTACTTGCCAATCCCTCGTCCAACAAGAATTGGCTACATTTTTATTCCAAAAAAAAAAAAAAAAGGCTATTGGACCAATGACAATTTAATTTGTTAATAAAATAATGGTGAAAATCCAATTATCTCATAACAATATATCAAATTGAAAACAAATGTAACATAATTTTATTTTTAGGGGGGCTAGGGTAGGCCCCCAAAGGACCACAGCCCTACGTCCCTATCTGATGATGAAGTCGTCTTCGATACAAGGAAGATGATTTTATTGTCTCTTTTGTATTGATATCAATTTTCTTTATATTTTAGTGTTCTTTGATTTAATTAATGTTTTAACTATTATATGGATTGATTGAATTTTACAAATGTCATGTCATTTGCGAGCGTAACTTCTATTATTTCTAAGTTTGGTTGGATAATTGGTGCTTATAAGCTTATTATTCTCAAATTTGATATAGTTTTAATAAATTTTCAATATTTCAAAAAAAATATAAATATAATTTGTAGAAGTCAAAACGTTATATTTACTATTATCGGTACGAATTAATTATAATTTATGCTCATTAATTTGCTAGCCCCGAATTGGGTTGGTCCTTGGCTGCAATACCACGGCATCTAGTGTCGGCTGCGAACTTTTCTTGTTGTATGCTGTATAAAAGTTAATCGACTTGGAATATTCCCAGCAAGTCATGAACCGTGTTTGAGATTTTGTAGACAGATTATCTGCACTTGATTCGTTATTTGTGATTTGTGAAGCGAATCTTTAACCAAGTGAATTATATATATATGTATGTATATTTATGACAATTAGATTATCAACTCTGTTTTTGTATACCTTTTATGACATGCACTGTGTACGTAGCTTCTAAATATTAATACCCACAAAACTAAAAAAGTGATAAATTTTGAATTATTTAATTTAATAATGTGATCTCCAAATGTGTTACAATATAATTAAATAGGTATTACAATTTTATGAACCACTGACACCCATTAGAATGTAACGTTAAAATTTTATTTATTTATTTATTTATCTTTTTACGTTAGAAATTTCTTTTTTCGAAAATATTAAAACGATGTACCAACTCGAATTAGAGACATTAATAGATTGAATGAGTGTTTTGCTACCATCAAACCACATTAGGCAATAGTTAAAGTTGATAATTGTCAATAGATGAAGTTCAACACTATACTTTTTAATATATATAATTATAATATAAAATTCATTAACACTAGCTGTCAAAGATTTATCAAGATATATCGAGATTAAACATTATATACATCATGAATATGAAGTCAACACCTTATTTTTGACACTAATTGTAGAGTCTTAGTAGTTTAACCAGAATTTTAAAGGAAGTGTTGCAAATAAAAGGTTTTGTAGGAATTCACTATTTTGAACACTAGCAATGCTAAACATTTCATCTGTTGTATTCCAATTTATGATGTATAATTGATAACTTATCGAGAAAATCTTCTATAGGACTCTTAGTTGGTCTGTCATACTGATTTTGGTATGTCTTTCTAATAATAATGTAACATGCGACATTTCTTTTTCATAAAAAAATTAATATTGGTGTAACTTTCTAATAACAACATAACACGAGATATAATGTTTTAAATGAAAATTTTCTCGTCAATAAAAAAAAACACCAACATTAATTTTTTATGACGAAGAAATGTCACGTTACATTATTATTGGAATATCATACCAATATTAGCATAACAAGCAAACTAAGTGTCCTATAAAAAATTTTCTCAATAAATTGATATATTTTTTGGTGAAATAAATAATCGCTAATGAATATTTACTAAGCAATTGATAGTTAATATATGAGGTAGGAAGTATATCACTACTACTTGGGACAATTCATAGGGTGGTGGTTGTGACTTGTGCACGATTTAACAAGGTTTATTAATAAATTATATGTCTCTTACCCATATCAATTAGGCCAAATTTGTTGTTCAAAGTGATGTGGTAAATTGATTTGTAACATATATTAATTATTATATGATGTATTTAAAAACATTTAAGGGAGTATATAAATCATCAAATACAGTGAAATGGAACCCAAAAGCATACCCGTTTATGTGTAACGAAAATTTTTTTGGATCTTTTGAATTGTTCAATTGATCGAATTTCAATCACATAGGCGAAAAGGAATCTTAAATCACAATGTGATTTACCTCGCCATAATATTTTCTCTGTTTTCTCTCAATGTTACTCACTATGTGTATTTTCTACATATGTTGTGGAAAATTGATTTTGCATTAATCTCTTTACCAACCTTTATAAATGAAATACATTACATATTTATAGAAGTGACGGCTATTTTGTGATCCCCACCAATAACCGCTAGTGGTTATTCGATCTAATCTGATTTAAATGGATTTAAATCGAGTCATGAGTTTAGGTTATCTTGGGTGGATCCAATCCACACAACCCAATAAGCCAACAATATTTAATTTGGACAATTTTTTTGACAATGTTACATTACTCATATACCCAAACCACAAAATGTAATGATTAATCTTCACAAGTTTTACCATCTTTTTTCATAGTTCAAATAATTAATGCACTTTTTAATTATATTTAGGATAGGAGTTTAAGTTCTATATATATATATATATATATTTACTAATGTGTATGGAAAGTATTCAATATGTATGGGAATAGATGTATATATATTTTTTCTAATATAGTAATATTATAAAATTAAATTTAAAATTTTAGATATATATAATATTTAATTTCAATAAATCTCCGTAGATCATTAAGTATATCGTAAGTAGATTTCTGATCACATTATAATCATATTCAACAATAAAAATATTGATAGATCCAAAACCTCTATTGAATTCAACATGAACATCAACAAAATAAGAAATTGAAATGCTAATTAATATTTTGTCTTATTTTATTTTTAAAAAGGTGATTGTTTAAATCACGGAACCAGCATGCCGAAAACGCCTTTCAGAAACAGTGCAATTAAATCTGCGGTGAATTTGCTGGACACGTTGTTACAGCTTGCAGTCTCAGGTAGCGGCTGTGTGATATTTAAAGTTTGTTTTGCCAAAAAAAAAGTTTAGTACTTTTTAAGAGTTCATTTGTTCAATGAAGTCGGCTTTCATTGAAATGGTTATTCATGCACGGTTCATTCTTTTATTTAATTTTTAGATAGATTCAATGAATAACTGAGATCAAGTTGGATAGAATATTAGTACTACAACCTAAGAATCAGCTCTTATACATAAAGAAACAATTCATACATAGATGAAGAAAGGAGGGAGGGGGTGGAGGGTGGTGACCACCAAGGGTGTCGAATTTGTGACCTTTGCAAGGTACAAATGGTGTGGCTGTCACCATAGCTACGCAATCTTTGATTATTGTCGTCAATTTTTTATCCTCAATATATTAACATGCTATATATATGTACATATACGTATATATACTTTTGACATATGTACCACCTACGGTCATAGTAATTTGAAGTTAAATTATCATTAAATTAAATACATGTTTTATATCACCAAATCTATATGTTAACGTCCTATTGAACATCATTTGATCGATATTAATTAAGATCTACATGTTTATTTTACAAGTACAAAATCTAGATTTTGTGAAGAATTCTAATACTAGTATTGTAAATCATATTAAAATTGGAAAAGTTACACTAACACCTATTTATTTACATGAATAAGGATAATTTAATTATGAAGGGTTAAAATGTTTTTTTAGTGTGTGAGATAATAAATTATGTACCCAAGCAAATCTCACTCACTTTTCTACTCATGTAAAATCAAATAAATATAATTTTTTTAAAGAAAAAATAAGAGTAAATTAAGGTTTTATAAAGACATCACCAAACTTTCTCTGGTGTCAAGTACATAGAACTACTCCACACATGATGGAGATTCGCAATCTTCATTTATGCGTGGAGGATATTGATCTCCTTTTAGGCGTGAAAGGAGATAGATCTCCTTTACATATCATAGGATGATGAACTGCTCTTACATTTGGGAGGAAATCAAATAATTAATCCTCCACTGCCAGCAGAGGTTTTTGTTTTCAAATTTTTACTTTTCCTTTTTTTTTAAAAAAAAAAAAATACTTTCATGAATATTTGAATATTTTTGTACAATAGTTTAGTACTATAAATCTTATATTAACGTAAAAATAGGGTAGCTAGGCGTAATTGTGACCTCTCAAGAAGTTAAGAGTAATTATGATTTTTCAGAGTGAGGATATGACCTTTGTCAACCAAAGTCGGTTAATATTTGTGTAGTTTTTGTATTAATTGTCGAATATTGCAATTTCGCATGCATACGAAGAAAGTTAGTTCAATTTCTATTTAAAATGTACGTTACTTTTAATATCAATGGCATACGTGACGTAGTAAATATTGATCATTTATTTGTAGCAAGATTGGAAACTATTGTGCTTAAAATCGTGTTATATTCATTTTGTATTAATACATAATTTAAGAATTACAAAATAATCTTATATCAATTATCATAGATCTATTGGGATCTTTTAAAATTAGATAACGGAATAATTCCAAAAAACCGTATTTAGTTTGAAAAAAAAAATTTACCACATACGATTTTATTTTTATTTAAAATCCTATTATGACATTAATAAAAAAAATTAAAATAACCCCTAAAATGTGTAAAATGACGACAATACTCTTAACTATTACAAATTCTGTTAGGATGATTTGGCTGGCTGTTTAACTCTAGGGGTATTAACAGAAATGTGATGAAAATTTAATTAATATAATATTAATAAAAATTTTAAAAATAAATTACAAAAGTAATTACAATTTGTATATTTGAATATTATTTTTTTATTTTTTATATTTTTATATTTGAATGCTATTCATTTTGATTGTTTACTTTTTTATATTTTTATATTATTTATTTTGATTTTGATTTTTTATACTTAATATTATTTATTTTTTAATTTCATATTTTAATATTATTTTATTTAATAGTAAATTCGATATTTTAATTTTTTAATAAATTTATTAAAAATTGAACGATCTACATAAGATTTTTTAGGATTATCCCATTAAATAATACATATGTAATTCGGACATTTACTTTTATAATAACGAGAGATATCCGCTCCCATATTGGAGAGAAAACTTTTCTTAAATATGGGTAAATAAGCATGATAAAACTCAAATTCTTATCACGATTATAAGATGAAAAGCACTAATTATTTCAGCTATAATTGAATTCATGTTTGTTTTGACAAACATTTACATCATATACAAATTTACCTTTTCGAAGGAATGAAACAGAATATATATAGTTGGTGGTAAAGTCCTCAACGTACTTCAACTTTCTCATTATTGTCAACCGTCAATCAGTTGATGTTAGACATAAAGTTTTATTATAGCTAATTAGCTATCATGTTAGACATAAAGTTATTTTATACTTTTCAAGCATGTAATGAACATTCTTGTTTTTTCAGTGTATATTGGAGTAATAGAGACGACGGCGCTCCTCGTGTGAAACATGTAAAAACATGTTAACTATTGTTGTTGTCAAGGAGGTCGGCTCGTATATCTTCTTATCCAAAGACTAAGATTAATGCACTTTAATTTGTTTTTCTTTTTCTTATTAATTGAATTCCATTATTAAACTTCCAACACTCTCAGCCACCTACAACCAGATTATAGAAAGCATGAACCACTAACTAAAGTTAAAAGATAAACAGATAAAAAAACTCATATAGTCAAAGTTGAAGATTCTGAACACATCAAACGAAGTTGTCTATAAACTATGTCCCAAAAAACAACGGCTGAATAGATCAAACTTGTTGAAACATATAATGTGTTGCAGTTTTTCCAAATTTGGCCGGTTCTTATTAATAGAGATTTAATTATTATAACTTTTCACTTTCCGTATTCAATCCCATGTTCTCATTCCAACTCTCTCTTTAAGGCATATTTGTTACATTGGAATATAGGTGGGATTGAGATTAAAAATTTTCCAACCTTTCAAATCCTACGTTTGGAGAGCAATAAGAAGGATTCAAAACCCAATCCCAAGCTCTCTCTGCAGCTCTCACGGGAATGAGCATTCCTAACCAAAATGATGGAATTTGACCAGATGAGAATAGGAAATCTTAGTCTCTTTCTTTTCATTCTTTCTCTTCCTTCTACTCCTCCGTCTATCTCTCTTTCTCTCGCTCTTTCTCTTCCTCTCTCACCGTCAAACACAACAGTAGCAACTGTTGTCAAAACTAGTAGCAACAACCATCACAATGAACCCAGCGGCAACAACAACCACCATTGAAGCCAACATAGCTACTGTCATCGAACCCAACAAAAACATCCATCGCGATGAACCCAAGAGGGGTTCATTTGACAATGATGATAGATTTAGGTTTTTATTTTTTTTTTGGGTTATTTTTTTAATAAATTTTGCATGGATTTGGAATGATTTGGTGGGTTGTGTTTTTTTATTAAAGATGAATGGGTTGAAAATTGTGGTTGTTGTGTTTTGTGGATTGTGTTCATCTGGTTCTTTAGCTTTTTTTCATCGATTTTGTTGTGTTAGTTGTGTTCATTTGGGCGTTTATATGATTTTCTATATTCATCCGATTGTTGTGTTCATCTTATTTTATTGTTGTGCTCATTAGATGAAGTACTTGTGGGTGATGAATAGTTTGGGGTTGAAGACAATGGAGATCCATCAAATTGGATCTCTAATATTCATCCATCTGTGTGGACAATAGAGACCCAATCTGGTTGATATCTTTTTTTTTTTTTAGATTTTAAAGATTTTTTTGAAAATTTTAATCATAAGTGTGTAATTTAATATTTAAATTAATTTTATTCCAATCAAATTCAAACCTATATCAATCATAATATGATATAATTTTAATTCAATCTCAGATTCTATCAATATATGAGATAATAATTTTAATCTAATTCAACTCAATCTCAATCCCTTTCGCTCACATTCTCATTTTCAATCTCAATCCTATGTGTCAAACATAATCTTAATATGACCTATAGTCATTGTTAGATGCACGATATTGAAATATATTATATAAAATTGTATCATATTCTATTTTTCACAAGCATTTATATGTATTTAGTGAGAATTGAACTTCTAACGGTTTATAAGATGGGAAAATATACGGTCACCTATTCTAGGACATGGTGGGTATTTTATTGTATTGAATAGTATTATATTAAATTTAATATGTACCTCATTTGGTATTGGAAAGTACGAAGCGTTAGGGTATGCTAATTATAACTTCCTATATAAATTCAACATTTATAAATACATTTAAATATTAAATTAAAACATAACTTCAAATATTTAATAAATAAAGTTTAATTTCAAACCACTCCTTTGTGTCTCCTCTGTTAAAATATTAGCTTGTATTCCTAAAAAGATTCAAACAAACTTCAATGAATGTGTAAACGATCAAGACAAAGTGGATAGATGCGAATGAGATGTTGTCGAAAAGAGATGAGCTCAAAAGGAATATGTTGTATGTATTTTTCGGACTCATTAATTGGGCTGATAAAAGTCCAATTTATGTCCATTTAAGACCCGATAAGAAGGCCCAATAGGGTCAGCCCAGTCAAAGCCCATCAGATGAGGCCCAGTATTGACTCTAAACCCAGCAAGCTCTTCAGCTAGCCTAAAGAGATTCTCCAGCTGGCATCAACAGACCCATAAACGCAGCCAGATCGCAGCTCGCCTCTTGCGCAGCTCGCCTCTTGCGCAGCTCGTCTCTCAGCGAGCTCGAGCTCGAGACCACCATAGACACGTCAGCTCGTCCAAGAACGTAATAAGTGCAGTATCTTCCAAAAACAGGCAGTTACCAAGTTCAACCATGATTCTCTTTCCGAATATGACAATTACCTAGTCAAACCATGATTTCCTCGTCAGATATGGAGATCTATTCAAATTCAAATTCAAATCAACCTTATCTCGAGACAATTATAGTAATTTCCTGATATTATCCAAACACATTAGGAAGTATAATTAATTCGCAATTTCATTCCTTATTTTTCCCAATTATTTAGGGAATGTAATTAATTCAGGATTTTTTTCCTGATTTGCTACAACCAGAATTGTAACACCTCTTTCCCTATAAATAGGGATTAAAATCATTGTAACATGGACAGACAATATTCAATAATATACTGTCACTCTGCTGAGATTAAGAGTTGGACAGTCGTGGACGTAGGCTTTAATTGATGAACCACGTAAAAGTTCGGTGCTTAGGTTTATTCTTGGTTCTTTATTGTGTCTTTTCTAGATTTTTGTGTTTTCTCACATTGATTGTAGGTATTGGACATTGATTACTCGTCGACTGAATTCCAACGTCGACAGAATCCAATGCACTGAATGAGAGTCTAAATCAAACGTATTGTCTACAGGCGACATGATTAACGGCATGTGTGCACATGACCCTTTTTATGTTGTTGGAAGGATGAGCACAAAAGGAATCCTCGGAAGTTGGTTTCATGCTACAGATGGTTTGATTTCGAATTTCTATATTTCTAACAAGTTTTGATTAATCTAGAGCAGAAAATACTAGAAATAGGAGGCTTATTTTTCGTTTGTACATGCCTAAATGAGAGTTAAGACACACCAAAAAAAGTTATGAAGTTAAGTCTTGATTATAATTGGGGTTTGAGAATTGAGATTGGAGAGTTATAATAGTATTTGTAATCTTAACAATTTTCTAGTAATATTTTTCTCTCGTTGTTCCGATGGTTCTAGGTTTCCCCATTTTTGTATTTTCCACGTAAAATATTATTTTTTGTGATTGGATTCATCTTATCTAGTTTGTTACTATAAATTACTTTGTGGTGGATATTAGATATGATATTTTTCATGTTAGCCTGTATCAGTCTATGGAATTAAGAGTAAATTTTTTTTTTAAGTGGCAATTTCAAAAACTAACTAACTTTCTGATTTTAACCAAAAAATAATAATAATAATTTTTGAATGGAAAATTCGTTTTAGCCCGATCCAAAAAACAAAAAAGTGATTTTGCCCACTCAAACAAGCCGTTTTCACCCTTACTTCCCCCAAAATAACCGTAAGTATAGAAAAGAAAAATAAAAATCCTAAAATAACTCTCTTGACCCTAGTCTAAATTACCAAACTAACTTTTCTTCTTCCTTATATCTTTTTTCAAAACACTAAAATGACTTTCTTGTCTTGGTCTAAAGTGCCAAACTAACCTTCTTTCTTCATTCTACCTTTCTTCTTCCTCCATTGAAGTTTCTTCATTCAAGCTGTTTCTTAAATTTTTTTTTGTGATATTCACATTGTCTAGTTAAATTTGTGTAGGCTAATTATTGTTGTGAGTCCAATTATATTAAGTGATTTAGTATAAAAACATAAAATTACAGGTTGAAAAATAATTCCTTTTTTTAAAAAATGTGACGCATCCGTGACAAGAGGATCTCCTATCATGGGTCTGTGATAGACCACCCATGATAAGAGTCCCTCCAGTTATGGGTCCATCGTAGACCAACCATGATAAAAGCCCCTCTTATCATTTGTAATGGTTTTGGATTTTGGTCCCTTTTTTGCTTTTAAGGTCCCTAACCCAATCATTGAAAACGATGACATTTAGTTAATTGAGTCCCATTAGTTATAAATTAATCAACATTTTGGTATATGGAATTTCATTAGATGACTATACACTATCCAATAATATTCTCACTTAGTGGAAATTGGATCAAATATGGTTATAATATTTATTAATGAATGTTCAATTGCTTTATTTTGTGATTTTTCCCTCTTATCATGAGTGGATCCCATCATAATGATGAGACTCGTTAAAAATATATTATTGTAATTGACGATCCTGAAAGTTTTAGAATGTCTTTCTCATTGAATGATCCCATACACACACACACACACATATATATATATATATATATATATATATATATATATAGAGTACTACTTCTGTGATTAATCACAACAACAACAAAAAAATTCTTTTGAAATGATTTTTTATCTATAATTATAATGAAAAGATCATAACAACACGTTATTTTCTTAGTGAAAATAGTACCTTACTAAAGGCGTCGTTGAATAAGAGCTTGAATAAAATAGAATTTCAACGATTGTTTAGTTTAAAATTTAGATTCAACATCAAATTGTTCATTTGTTACTGACTGAACTATTTAAATTATTATTTAATCTACCGTCATTTAATTTTTTCAACTCTTTGAATGGAATATATATATCAACATCGAATTGTTCATTTATTATTAACTGAATTATTTATATAATTACTTAATTGACCTTCATTTACTCCCGTAACCTTAGTTATAATTGCATTCACCCCTGAAGTATATGTTGACTTCATTACAATGACACCCTTTGACCAGTCAACTAACAGTTGACTACCATCAATTTGTAAGGGTAGAGGGGCAATATAGTCTTTTTCTATATTATTATAAATAATTTCCAAAATGAAAAATAGTTACCAAATTATATTATGCCATATCATCAACCTTCCAACAAAAAATTAAAAAACCAATTAAACCTAAAGCATTTTATTAACGAAATATAAATAAGAAAAAAATCTTTTTCTTAATTTCTTTATTGGAATCTCATTGCTATCTTTGAACCCTCATCGCTAGTCAAAACCTCCATGGGCTTCATCACAACCGTCTCCCCATCCCCCACTTCATCGATCTTTTGTTCTTTCTCACTTTATCACACAACATTACTGACTAGTTCAAATTAGAATCAGCGTTAGTCCCAAAACAGCCATCATCATTACAACCTGCACCTACCGTCAGCCTAAACAATGTCATTAGTGTCAGACAATTGCATTTGACTCTCAATTAGTGATGCAAGTATTTCATCTTTGATAGAGATTGGCTTCTCCATCAGAGATGGACGTTGCTTCATCTGCAATGGAGTAGTCTCCATTAACTTGATGGAGTGGCATCCATCTTTGGTGGAGTCGATCTCTATTAGGGATGGAGGCATTCCATCTCTGATGGAGATCGACTTCTCCATTAGAGGTGAAAGCCACTTCATCTTCGATGAAGCTAGTCTCTATCGTCGAGATCTATTCCATATATTTTTCTTTGTTCTTTTTTTTGGTTTTTTTACTTGAAATTTGATTGAAAGAAAAATAAAAGTTTTGGTTAAGTATAGTCGATTTGTGTTTGATGAAGAGAATATGAGTTTGCATTTGGGTTTGAAGGAGATGTGGGTTCGGAGGTTGGTTTAAATTTGGTTATAAAGTATGTGCTTTGAAGAAATTTGGGAGAAAAATTTGTGAATGAAATTTAAAAAAAAAAAAATCTTCAATTTTTTTTTGTTAATTAATGAAATATTTAAAAAAAAATCAACTGTAAGATATTTTTGAAATCATTAATTAAAATATTTATTAAATAATGAAAAATAAAATAATATGGGTAATATGGGTATTTTGTCTCTGCTATCATTGACTAACGGGATGGGATATTGGTGTAATTAACTCAATAACTCAGGGTTCAATCTAATTATAGATAAATTAAAGCAAGTCAGTGCAATTTGTTCTTAATTTTTTCAACCCTTTGCATAGAATTAGGGATGGCAATGGATCGGATCGGATTGGGTTTGGTCTTTTCCAAACCCGATCTGAAATTTTTGAGGGATGCTCCAAACCCAACCCTTGCCCCAAACGGATCGTTACTTTCTACCCCAAACCCAAACCCAATTTGAGGGACTTGCCCCAAATCCGACTCGTTGACCCTATTTAATTTTTAACTAAAACAAATATGTTAAAAAAAAAAACACAACAAATATAAAAAAATTAACTACATTTATGATGAAATATTATTACACAATCCAAAATATTAATACTACATAGTTATAAATATCAAAATAATAGCAACAATATAATCAAGTTTAATTTAAAACACTAAATAAATAAATAACCGAAAACATTATAAAAATTCATACTAAAAATTCATCCCAATGCTTTCAAACACGAACCTGTAACCTGAAAAAAAAAAAAAAAACTTAAGTTAATAAGTTAATGTTACATAAAAATAATACTAAAAATGTAATATATAATTATCATAATTTACCCCTTCACTGTCAACGTTACTATCTTCTTCATAACAATCAATTTGTTGAGCTTTTTTATCTAACCCTACACATATGTACAAATAAAATATGTTAATCGGTATCAAATAGATAAAATAAACTAACACTAATTTAAATTTTATACTTTTCATACCTTGCTTTTAAGCCAATAATCAGTTTTGTGCACACATTAATGCTTCTAATGTGTTTGGGTTTAATTTACTACAATGTGGACTAACTACTCTACCACCAGTGCTGAAAGTTGATTCTGAAGCAACTGTTGATATGAGAATGACATAAACATCTCTAGCAATTCTAGCAAAAATAGGATATTTACTTCCATTTGTCTTCAACCATATAAGAATATCTAAGTTATCGCAATTTGTCAAAATATGTCGGGTTAATGGGGCGGGTCGGGGCAAAAAAGTTTGCCCCGTTACTGCCCCGGTAACCCGATCGGGTCAGTCTTTTGGCTCCAAACCCGCCCCAAAGTCAATTTTTTTGGCTCCAAACCTGCCCCAAATAAATAAGATTTTTTTGGGTTTGGATCGGATCGGGTATTTTTGTCATCCCTACATAGAATGTATTAAAAAAATTTAGGTTCGTGCACATATACGTGATGATTTGACATTGTATAAAAGACAACAAACAAATTCATGAAAACTTAAAACCTAAAATTTAAGCTTGTTTTAAAAGAAAAAACGAGATTTAATAGTTTTGTTCTTCTAATTACAATCTTGCAACCAAACAAGTGGAAAAAAAATTGTTATACATACATACATACATACATACATACATATATAAGCAATCCTGTTTATTCCATTTATACATACATACATACATATATAAGCAATCCTGTTTATTCCATTTAGATGCAATACTAGCAATTGGAAAATGGGTAAATTACCTTTGACACAACTCCACGAAGGTGTTTCATGTCATCTTCTGTTGATGACAGGACTCTAACTAGAGGCCGGACAATGTGGGTTGACCTAGGAGGCCAATTAATTATAATATAAAAAGTAAGGGTATTTTCATTTTTATCCACCAAACCACAGCCAATGGTTACATTTATCGATAATGTGGAGCTTTTTTGTTAAAAAAAAATAGCTTTGACTCCGCCTAATTAAACCATGATCTGAAGGGGATTTTATGTATTTTGCTTTATACATATGTAAAGAGAATAATCTATACTTTGTGTTTTATGATAAATATGAAACTCATACTCTCAATTTTTTAGAATCAAAGGAAGTATTTAATAACTCTTATTAAGAAGTCATGTGCTTTGAATAAATATTAAATTAGCAATCTTTTTTATTTTATTTGATTTTATTGTAAATCACAGACAAAATTTGAAAATCTAAACCTGAAATATGATATAAAAAACTGCTTCATATTTCGATTCATATATATGATGCAATCTGTACTTTTGACCCGAAACGTTGAAGTCGATCCTTCCAAATAATCAGAACCAGAGGCGTACATACGAGGTGTGCTGCTTTTGAACAGTCTCAGTGAACTTGGTATATATATATTTATGTTTTTAAAGTGGACCACCACTTGTTAGTTTGAATCCGTGAGATAATTAGAACAACAATTCAATCATCCAGAGGACAATGTTTGGTGGTCCATCCCCGATCCCACTAACTGCGCTGATTAATTGAAAACTCTCTCCCACAAGTAACTCAAATAACATGACCAAAGTAGCATTTGATTATCGCTTATTTTAAACGTGGGCAACATGTCTATAAGAAAATGGTGCAGCGGCAGCAGCTATCACATCACTAGTCGGCAAAACTGCAATACCGTATATAGCAGGAGTCTAGGCGTATCTCAGTGTCTCACATCATTCGAATTGACTGCGACGCCATTTCCCCATCGAATATCTTGAAATTAATATCATTTTGAATTTATATTTCTATAATGCATTTTTTTCCCGGTATATATCTTAAAATTAATAGTTTTAAATATTTTTTTTTATTCTCATAAAAAAAAATAAAAATAAAACTTTAAAGTACTATTCGAATTCTATTCCTAGATATAAAAGAGAGCTATCCATATAATATAAAAAAACTATCCATAATTAATGAGAGAATAAAAATTGAATGCATGGATGATTAGTGGGAGAATACAGATCGAACGTATGATGATTATATCACTCAATCAACCCCACTTGCTACGGTTTTAGTTCATGTGTTGTTATTACTTAAGTAATGAGCACTAATATAAAACTGAAAATAAATGTCCTAAAAAATGTCCATAGTTACAAATTTTAGATATTTTGGCAGAAACAAATTATAATTTTTTTCTAAACATATGCAAACCAAAAAAAAAAATTATATGTAACAGAGAAACATACGTTAATAATTATATAAAAATGAGAGATATAAATAAAAATCATTTTCATTTGTAGATGATTAAGGCGCAAGTCCGACTAGTAGTGGTTTTCATCTGAATAATAATAATAATAATAATAATAATAATAATGATAATGATAATGATGGAAACAACATTTTGGTTTTATTCAACAAAATGCTGGTTGCACATAGAGAAAAAAGTATATTGAAAGTGATAACGATAAAAATTGACTGGTTCCAAAATTTTAATTTTTAATTTAAAATCTCTAATTTATTTGAATATCTATTTTGAATCATTTAATTAAAATCTAATAAACTTGAACTTGAATTACCAATGTATAGTTCCCAATGCTGTGAAGTAGGATAACCCAAATGAGTTTTCCATTTATTGTTGGGAGAACTTCATATGAATCTCTATGTTTTTGAAAAATATTTTATTTTTAAATACGAATCTATTTATTACTTTTATGGTCTTTTATTTTTAAAAACTTATCAAATTAGTCTAACATTATCTTTAACAATTAACATCAAGTCAAAATAGTAAAAGACTGTTTTGCCCTTAACTTTACATATACATGTCAAAATGACGTGTTTACCCTTTTAAAAATTTTAGAATTACAATTTGATTTGAATTTTTTATGACAAAAATACCCTTCATATATATAAATTAAAAAAATTAATACAATATATATACTTTTAATTTAATTAAATAAAAAAAAAAAAAATTGGTCTCCACGAGAGGGGTCTCCTATGGAGACCAAAACCTGGTCTCCACGCTGGACACCTGGAGACCAACCGATTTCCATCGCTGAAGATGCGATGGAGATGCATCTCCATCGCGTCTTTGGCGATGGAGACCGGTTATGTATCCATCGCATTTTCGACAATAGAAACCAACACTGGTCTCCGACGACGAAGACCAGAGGGTCTCCACCATTAGAGATCAGTTCGGACAGTGGAGACTGAAAAAAGATCTCCATTTTTTTTTTTAAATTTGCTTAATCTTTGATTTTATTTTATTTTTTTAATTTGGGAAATATTTGGTTTGATATTGTTGTTAAATTTGGGTGATGTTAGTTTGATGAAAATGATGGAGATGATAATTTTGATTAATGTAGAGGATAAAATTAGAGATAAGGAAGATAAGAGATTTTTTTTTTTAATTAAATTAAATTAAAAATATATATTATATATTTTTTTAATTTATATATATGAAGGGTATTTTTGTCATAAAGAATTCAAGTCAAATTGCAATTCTAAAATTTTTAAAAGGGTAAACACATCATTTTAACATGTGTATATAAAGTTAAGGGCAAAACAGTTTTTTACTATTTTGACTTGACATTGACTATTAAAAATGATATTAGAGAGACTAATTTGATAAGTTTTTGAAAAGTAAGAATCATGAAAGCTATAAATGAATTCGTATTTAAAAATGAGAAGTTTTTTAAAAATATAGGGACTAAAATAAAGTTCTCCCTTTAGTGTTTCTATTTCGATTTTAACGCATAAATTGTTTTCCCGATTTTTTTCTATTAAAAAAACAATAAATTAGTTCACAGTTCGGAAGAGTGTTACCGAGTAACCCACAACTGTGTATTTCAGAAGATGAAAACAAAAATAGGATTGAAATGTGAGTAGAGTACCTGACAACCACTAAGAATTTTGACTCTGAGACCAAATCTATTATGATTTAACAAGACCTACGACTTCTTAGATAAGATCAATAAGATCTTAGTTTGCTAGATACAAAGTTGATCTTCCTCTATCCATAACAATATTATTTCCATCATTATGTGTAAATTGCCCTCCCACCTTCAGGTAGGTCTCTTTCTTACATTCGTATAAGTGGATTCCTTCCATCTGAAAATAATATCCTAGGCCGCGCCATAATGTTTCTATTCTGATTAGTCTTTGTTGTCCTTAATTTGGACCAGCCTTAACTCTTTAAAAAAAAAAAAACTACAAAATCTTTTTTTCTCATATAAAAGTCATTAGATTATAACTTTGAGACCAAATCTAAAAAAAAAAATAACAAGACATACAACTTCTTAAACTAGATGAAAAATGAAAAGTCCTACATTTTTAATTTTTTAAAATGCCATATAAACACACTTTACTATCAAGCTTTATTGGGTGGTAATGAAAAGATTCAATGTTGTGTTGCCAATTATAAAGTTTATCTTCATGTATCCAATTTTGGTTACACATTTTTCACATTTATATGAATTTTAAAATTGAGAATTGCATGCATTATTCTGATGTTTGGTAATAAGTATTATAATTAAACATAGTTAATGTCAAGACTTAACTTTTAGTTCACCAAATTCATTTTCACATCTTTTAAACTAAACCAACCTTGAGGTTATTTGTCATCATAGTTTTGTTGTCATTTAAATCTTAATGTAAGCAATTTTAATTTTTTTTTTTTTACTTATATCTTAATTTGAATAAAAAAAATATATCTTTTTTAAAATATTAATTTTTTATTTTAAATAGCATAGTATTTCATTAGCACCCAACAAAATTTTGGAAGAAACCAAAAACATAAACAGAAAGCCAGAAAATGTAAATTATATTCATATAAACCAACAAAAATCCTCAAAAGAGGAGAAAGCAAAATCGGCCAGATGGCATGTCAGATGAAATCTATATCTTGGAATGACTTTATAACTCTGGATCCAATCAATCCATATAGAACACTAGTGGTGCACACTACCATATTCGGTTCTCCACTTTTGGATTCGAACATGCTCTATTAATGAGGAAGAATTGAACCGAACCGAACCGAACACCTTTAGTTAGGTTTGGTTCGGTTCGATTCAATTTGGTTCTTCAATTTTGGCCCAATTTCGGACTCATTTTTGGGCCCAAATATTTTTGGCTTTTTTTTTTTTTTTTTTGTCTTTTTCAACCTTTTTTGGGTATGTTATTGTTAGGTCAACTATTTTTATTTGTTTCAAACTGTTTTGGACTGCCTTATCTCATGGGTGCAAGCAAAAAATTTGTGGGTGAAACAAAAAATTATGTGTGTATAAAGAAGATGTTCAACCTACTTTCAATAGAAGGGAGAAAAAAATTTCAATCAAAGTCAGTCCAAACAAATCAACCAAACAATGAACAAACAAAAATGTGCACTTGTGTAGAACAAATTTGAATTTAAAACACACAAAAGACACAAACATGGCAACTTATAAACTAAAATTAAAAATCCCACACAATAAACCAAAACATAAACATAAACATATAAACAAGTGAGTTCAAACAATGAACAAATACAAACATACAAATAAATCAATGAAAGCCAATCCAAACAAATCAACCAAACATAAATGAAATGAGAGAGTAAACTGAATAGACTCATCGAGTTGTGGATTGAAGTACCAAACAATAGAGCTGCTACTTTAAAGCAAAAGAAGATGAAACTAAAAGGTAAAACAAAGTGAAGAAACTATGAAACGAGAAACCAAAGTAAAAAAAATGAGAAACCAAATCGTGAAATGGCAAAACAAATACTTATCGATGGTGATGACAAGGTCAGAGGTGCGAGATTATGATGACAGCTTCACAGTGACGAGTGAAGATTACAATGACGGTAAAGTCAAAAGTGAGAAATAAGATATGAGAGGAGAATCGTGGGAGTGTGGGTGACTACATGAAGAAGATGAGAAAAGATGGGACTGACTTTAATCTCTTAAGGGTTTGAGGTTTATATAGGGACATGTGAAAATTATGCATGCACCCTTATTGCAAGGATCAGGTCGATTCTGGATGCCCAGAACTAAACTAATCCTTGAAACATGATGTTTTCTTGGGTTGGGATCCGAACACTTTAAAGTTTAACATGAAAACTGAACCGAACACTCACGAGTCAAGTTGGGTCGTTCGAGTCAATTCCATGTTTTCATACCCACCCTCTATAGAACACAAATAACATCTATTAACTAAAAGCATCAAAACAAAATACCAAAGTTCAATCTTCTTATGAGAAAAAAAACCAACATCTAATATTGTTACCAGGATCTGGGACAATAAAAAAAAAATAGGTCTTCCAAAATATTCTTCTCTGATGTATTGTAATATTAGGATTAAGCTTCAATGTATCTAAGATTGGAGGATGATAAAGACCTATTTCTTACATGGTATAGAGGAGGCTGAAGCAACTGCATGAATTCACTCAAAATAAAACTTCAATTATCAAATGCTGTATAAAAAGGAAAAATTAAACTGGTTTGTAAGGGATAGATCCAAATGATATTTGGATCTAGCCCTTAAAAACCCAAAACAAGAGGAAAAAGATGAAGAGAGGAAGTAAAGGATGAGGAGGAGAAGAAAATCAATATCTACCCAAAGAAAGCTTAACTTCTACGGTGTCTTTTCTCTAAAGAGTTCTCTAGAACGCACAAAGAGACTTTAGATCATTGGTTTCATTTTTTCACTTACATCTTAATGAAAATGTCATTTAATAATAAATTTACATTAACTTCCTAAATTAACATTTTATTATTAAATTGTTGTTAAAATGTTCCAATGAAAAAGGTCGTAATTCTCATCAAACTCTAACCTTAACTTGAAAATCGACGCGCGATAGTGGTGACGTTGATCATCAAATAATAACCAGAGGAGACCGGTTGGCCTCCTCTAATGCATGTGCCAGAGGCCGATGCCCTCCTTGGCTAAGGCCGCTAGCCTCTCTCGTTGGTGAAATAGGAGGCCGCCGGCATCCTCTTGCAATCAATGGTAGTGAGGAAGGAGTCGGCCTCTAACAAAAATGGATAAGATCATATGCACAAAGGCAGGCAGACATGTTTTCTAAAGAGTCGTAGACACGCGTCCGACGTGCCGACTTGGGCCGACATGGCTAGCAGTAAGGAACCCACCTGAGGCAGAAAGGCCGCACTTAATTAATTTATCCGTTTTCAATAAAAAACACACACATCAAGACCGTCGCTGATTTTAAGACATACACATCAAAAACTTTGAAATTGTGGTTGTATGTGGTCAACCTTTTTTTAAGTGGATAAACCCCACCGTATATTTCGCTACAGTCCAAATTGCGTACGTCCTCAACTTAACCTCTCGATTGTAAGTTGCAAAAATCATTTAGAGTTCCAGCTTTGAAACATGATTATTGCCATGTGCATTCCAACACCACTCTTCTGTTCAATGTTGTACTTATGTCATCTCGTCAGCCAGTTGCTTTTTACATGATATGGAGATCGTGAACAACCTCTGTTCAAGCATCTATTAACGGTTAGGAATTAAAAGTTTGGATATTGAAAAATAAGTACACCCTCTTTCTTTAGTACTTTAGTATTTTTATTTTTTATTTTTTTATTTTTTTTGAAATAAGCTTCTTTATTTTTTATTTTAATTAAAATTTTCAACATTATCTAATCGCATTTTTCAACATGTTAAAGCCAACTTAAAGTTTGAATAAACAAAATTACCCTTAGTAATTGCCTTTCCTCCATTAAAGAACACAACTTGACACGGTTAATGAATTATACGTATAATTATACACAAATAAACTTATATTTGAATTTGACACTTTCTTTAATTTTATCAAAATTTTCCTGTATTGGCAAATACAAAAGCATGTTATCAAGATCAAAAGTGAAATGAGACAACATATTGGAATATTACATGAAATTATTGGTTTTTTTTTTTTTTTGGGAAGCGACATGAAATTATTGTTATTTTGACATGAATATACAATTTCAAGGATGATATACAAGCTTTGAAGCAAAATTTGTGACTTTTACTTGTCAAAGTTTGAATAAATACACCTGGTTTGTTGGTTTTGCGTCAAACCAATAATTCTGTTAGAAGTTTTGGTTAATATTACACATTAGTGATTTGATATAAGAGTTGCAAAGATAAATAGAGAGAAGTAAAAAATTTTGTTTAAATCTATACCATATTATGTTCAAATGATATGTTGAATGACTCAAAATTGTTATATTATTTTATAATTTACATAATATTAATAATTCATTAAATATATTATTTAGTTATAAATTTAAATAATTTTTTTACAATATAATTTTTATTTAGTAAAAGACAAGGCATGTCAAAAAGTGAGCTGTGTTAGATTACAAGAGACTGCCATATTTATCCAGGAAATCCCAATTGACCAATAAAAATTAAAAAGAGTTGATAATTAATGGGTGATGGCTCCAAAACGATCCGTGACAATTTATTGGTTACTTATTCGGCAAGTGGCAGCCCACATTAGACAGGGTACAGTTGAATCACCAACTACACTTCAGCTGTTACAAGTGACAGGAGAGAGAGAGCGCGCAAAAGCGCACATGTTTGTAATCACTTTCCAACAAGAGACATGACGTATATAGCAGCAAAGATTGGCATTGTTACTTAGCGCACATGTTATTCGTGCAAAATATAATATGTCCAAGGTGTCAACAGCTAGAAAAGACTTTTTACCATTCACAGCTCGAGCGTTTACCTATCAAATCAAGTAAAAAAAATAATATATAAGCACTCCATTCTCCTCCACACATCTCCTCATTAATTCTCACCTTCTTCTCACCTTCCTTGTTCAACTTCTCTCCTCTTTCTCTCTCTCATGCTCTTCTTTGATTTTCTCCTAATTTTGTCGCTTGACTTATAATCAATTAATGGAGTTTCAAGCTTCTTTGTGGATCGACCCCATGTCCACCCTTTTCTGCGTTTTGTTCTTCTCTTTCACCACTTTGTTTTGCCTGTTTTCTTTGTTCATCTTTGTGTTGAGGTTGAAGCCATGGTGTAGCTGTGATGTTTGCCGGACTTACCTCAAATCGACCTGGTCGAAAGATTTCGCTAATCTCTGTGATTGGTACACTCACCTCCTTGCGAAATCGCCGACCGGGACCTTTCATCTTCACGTTCTTGGCAATATCGTCACAGCCAACCCTGAAAACGTCGAGCACATACTCAAAACTAGATTCGATAACTATCCGAAAGGGAAGCCATTCTCTGTTTTGTTGGGTGATCTTCTGGGTCGAGGTATTTTCAACGTCGACGGTGATTCCTGGAAATTTCAGAGGAAGATGGCTAGTCTTGAGCTCGGTAGTGTCTCTGTAAGATCATTTGCGTTCGATATTGCATCAACGGAGATTCGTACTAGGCTGATTCCTCTATTATCATTGGCTGTTTGTCAAGGCAAGGCCTTCGATCTACAAGACGTATTTCGTCGATTTTCGTTCGATAGCATTTGCAAATTCTCGTTCGGGTTAGACCCCGGTTGCCTCAAGTTGAATCTACCCATTTCAGAATTTGCAGTGGCCTTCGATCTCGCATCGAAGTTGTCCGCAGAACGGCCATTAGCTGCCTCACAAATGATATGGAAAATCAAGCGATTACTCAACTTAGGCTCCGAGAAAAAACTCAAAGAAGCCATCGAACTGGTGAATGAGCTTGCCCACAACTTGATAAATCACCGCCGTCAAATGGGGTTCTCCGACAAGAAGGATCTCTTATCAAGATTCATGGGTTCCATCAGCGACGAGAAATACCTCCGAGACATCGTTGTCAGCTTCCTCTTGGCTGGCCGCGACACAGTCGCCTCTGGTTTAACCAGCTTCTTCTGGTTGCTATCTCAACACCCGGAAGTCGAATCGGCAATAAGAGAGGAATCAGACCGAGTGGTGGGCCCAGATCATCAAGAACTTGCCAGCTTCGAACAAATGCGAAATATGCACTACTTGAACGCAGCAATACATGAGAGCATGAGACTATACCCGCCCGTACAATTCGACTCGAAGTTCGCTCAAGAAGAAGATATATTACCGGATGGTACGTTTGTGAGGAAAGGCACTAGGGTTACGTATCATCCATACGCAATGGGGAGGATGGAGCGAATTTGGGGTCCGGATTGTTTGGAATTCAAGCCGGAGAGGTGGTTGAAGAATGGAAAATTTGAGCCAAAGAATCCGTTCAAGTACCCGGTTTTTCAAGCTGGGCTTAGGGTTTGTTTGGGGAAGGACATGGCATTGGTTGAGATGAAAAGTGTGGCTGTTGCTGTGATTAGGCGGTTCAGCATCCGAGTTGCGGAGCCTAATAAGGCCCCCAGGTTTGCGCCGGGACTTACTGCCACCGTGAAAGGTGGCTTGCTGGTGGTGGTTCAAGAAAGGGAAGGCTGATTGACTGGGAGGTGAGGGCAGCACAATCATGGTTGGGTCATGCGTTACAATAGACTAGTTCTGAGTTATATTTGTCAGAAAATGTTTTTGAGGGGTTTTGTCTTATCACGTTGTACATGCGTTGTAAGTAAAAAACTTGCCATGCGAAGTTGAATCGGCCTAATGCACTGATGTTTGTGTGACATATCAGACGTCTACTTTTTAAATAAAAATTAATATTGTTGTGAATATCTAATTCTAACATAACATATAACATGACATTTATGATATAATATTTCAATAATAACATGATATACAACATAATTTTTTGAATGAAGATTTCTTATAAAGAAAGAAACTAACTAATATTAATTTTTATATAAAAATTATATTATATATTATATTATTTTAAAAAATCAATACCAATATCAGAATATCACATGAATTATCATTCTATAGGATATTTTGTAGTGTTGTAGAGGATGGTAGACCGGGTCAGACTTTTTTTAATTTTTATTTATTTTTCCTTTTGGAGCAAGGGTGTACATATTATTAAGTGCCTTTTATTAATCTGTTACCTTTTCTAACAGTGATTCTGGGTCCTGCGCTGTTTTTTTAATTTATGTGTTAGAACTTGGATCAAAAGGAGGGAGGGTGTTTGACTAAGCTATATAATTATACGCCAACTGCAACGATGTCCTCAGCACACTTCCACTTGTAATTCAGGACCAGATGATTAACGTACTTTGTTTCCATATTAATTTTGGAAATAAAATTTCGAATCATATATATTAAAAATCCCTTAGTATTTACCTCTATTCTGTTAAAAAAAATCAATCTTAATTTGAATATTTTGATAAAAATTTTTATAGTAGCGATGAAGATGGCCAAAATTATTAAAACTTTGATCAATATTATTACGTCATTAACAAAGATCTGTTTTCATTAGAACATTTACAACAATTATAATTTACACTCTCTAAATTTCTCTAAATAAATATCAGGTTTTTTGTTGAAAAAATAAATATAAGGTTTTATTTTATATTAAATTTACCTTTTTTGTATAATTTTCAATCTTTAAAATTCTTATCCAAACACTCCATCTCTTGACAAAATCCTTCAAAATTGTAGTTATAATTATAGAATAAACAAAGTAGAAATATAAGTCGCAGAGAATTGTACTGCTTTTAATAAAATTCAGCATTTCAATTAAGCTGATGCATTTCATACATGGATGTCAGCTGAAGGATTTCTTTTATTCTGATTGGGCGTGTTTGATGTTTCAACTAGAATTATAAGAAAATAAAGGCAGGTTAATTGTAGTGAAAACCTATCAAATTATCAATTAATAACAACTTTAGCATGCTAAAAAGGGGGTAAATACATTAAGAGTACCTTGATGTATGCATACATCTCTTGCATTTAAAGCTGTGACGTTAATTGACTTATGGAAATATTTAATTATTCATAATTATTAATTTTTTTAAAAAATAGTAAATAATATTTACTTTTCATAAGTTAAGGACACCATGTGCAACTTGACATGGTATCCTTAAACTGTGAGAAACAAATTAAATTATTACAAAAAAATGGCATTAAATTTTCCCCCAAGTTTAAGCAATATTGCGTGCTGCAACAACGTTTTTCGTCGTTGCGCAAAGATTTTTTTGGAATCCGTTGACTAAGCGTAGGGCTAATTACTATTGATTAGCTGATCCACGGTAAAATGATCTTTTACACAATAATAAAAGGAGACCCAATCAATTAAGAAGTGAAAATAAAATCAATAATTTAGAAATTAGAAAAACTAGCAAATTCTGTTGGCGGTGGAATCTCTATTGTCAATGGAGAGCGATTCCAAGAGGAGTCATTATTATCCTACACTCCAAGGATATCGTTGATCTCCTCCAAAGCTCGATCAACATAGCTCTCCTTCATTGGAGATGAGGTATGGTTGGATAACATGTCTGTCACACATATATGTTACCACACAAATTTACTATACACATTAAACAAAGAAATCAGAAGATTAAAGAGTTAATTAGAAATAAATGAGTCAGTTCAAAAAAAAAAAAAAATAGAAATAAATGAGTTAGAGAAAGAAACTAAACCAAGAATATTTGAGAAAGACGAAGAATGAGTTTTAAAAGAATAAACTTGTGATTATTTAAGAACTTGAAGAAATATCGTTGAATTTGATTCTTGATAGCCACTTTTGCGATGGAGGGGTGCAATAATGTAACTTAATTCAGAATTATTATAAAACTGATATCAAACCAACTCTAAGACACTTAAAAAGTTAGCAAAATATAGGAAGCCATGGAAAACCAAAAAAAAAAAAGTCTCTTTCTTAAAATATGCTAAAATTTCCGTGCCTCGCTTTCGCATTATTAACTGTTCATATGAATATTTAAAAATGAAAATTATTTTGGTAAATATGTTTAGGGAGTATAAAGAAAATTTACAATGAGATTAAAAAAGATTAAAATTTTATTTAGTACAAAAAATACATTTTTAAGATTTAGGATTATACTTTTAAAATTTTCCCTATTGTTTTCGAAAAGAAATTTCTTCTATTTTAAATGCAGGAGAGGGGTCCGGCCGTCCGGGTATGTATAAATGTGGGAGCCAAAATGTAGACCTGTTCATGATTTTGCTTATAAATATCAATACAAATATATATATATATATATATTATTAATCTGGTTAGACTCATATTGACAGGCAAATTAAGTCAAATTAAAGCAAATCAAGTTTAAATTAAACATAAGAAAAAAATATTTATCTATTTACCAATAGAATATTTTTTATATTTAAACATAGACCTTATCTTAACTCTTGTCTTAGTAACAGCATGTTATAAGTAATTTTTCATGATCAAACACGTTGTCAGTAGTTGTAGAAAAACAAAAAATGTTTTCAAAAAGTTAATCATGCTTTCATCCACTTCAACAAAGCCATGCTTTCGAGTTCAGTTCATACTCCCTATATTAAATATGTATATATATGCGTGTGTTTCACTTACGTTGACCCGGTCAATCTTCGCTACTAGTTAAATAAAGATTTTTTATTTATTTATTTTTATTTTTATATATTATAAATATATACAATTATTGAGACTATATTGATAGTATTTTAAGATACAATCTGAAACTTAATGTTTATTTATACTTTAATTCCTATGAATCGATAGAGAGAAACCCATCCTAAATAAAAAAATTATCCTCCACTTAAAGGGATTTATATATAATTTGTCACACATAAGTTGGTTAAGTGGTAATTATCTACGTTTTTGGTGGACATGGATTTTGATGTGCGAGCAAGGTGGACTTGACCAACTCGGCCAGCCACATCTGAGTAAATAAAGATCATCTGATTCTTTAAAATTATTACAATTCTGCTCCTTGGTCAAATAAGTAGTTCATTGGTTTACATAATTCTAGTATCAGTTACCGCACAAAGTGATTTAAAAATGATATATACGGTTAGTAAGGATACAAGTTAATATTCGTAAACAATTAAGAAATGGATGTATCACTGCTCAATGTGATGCAGTGAACCCTCATTTATGGTGAGGGTAAATCAAATTGAAATGCTTATATCATAGGTGGTAGTATAAAGGAAACTAATAAATGAATGTTTATTTAAAATAAATAAATAAATAAATGAATGTTGAAAAAAAAAAAAGAAGACAAATGAAACAAATGAATTCATTCATTGCATGTCTATGCCCTATCTTTCTTATGCTCTCTGTATATAGTACTTCCATCATCAGTACCTTTTAACTCTAAAAAGTTAGGATGAACCAATCAAATTTATTCATTACATTATCTTTCTTTAAATAATTTTTTTTATTTAATTAAAATATAATGGATAAATTTAATTGATTTATCTTAAATTTAGGAAGTATCGATGATAAAATTATTATATATATATTTGAATTTTATATATCGTCTTGACCAAAACCCGAAATCAACAACCTAATCAAATTTAATGGCATGTTTCAGACACGCGAACGTGTTGTGTGAGGAATAAGCAAAGCGTATCGTTCCTGTCCTTGCCTTGATTTGTAATCTTTCAAAATCTATACGATCTTGACTATAAAAAATGCAATCTTTCAAAATACAGAGGACCATGAGTCCATGACTATCAAATTAAAAAAAAAAGAAAAATTATGAGCATGAAAAATTTCAAAAACATATCTGCGTTGAAATAATAAACGTAATATAGTATTGTTGATTGTTGATGGAACATTAATGTTTAGCTGATATGCAAGCTGGCCCCGATCTCCAATAAGGAAAGTGGTGGGGCTGGTGGTTGCGGAAACTAAAATTTAATTTGGTAAGAAATTAGTTCCAAATAACGATAAATATAAATATTCAAGTAAAATTAACAACAAAACAAGTTATGTTCATCAGTAATCTATCAAAATAATCTATAATGCGTTTTAATATTCCGAAAACGTTGTTCTAATAATAAACGTTGGGATTTCCATCAAATTTCTTATCTTTGATTTAGCAACCAAATTTAAATATAATTCATAACGAATTTAATTAGCCTTTTAATTTTATTGGGGCCTGTGCGGCTGTGCCTAGCTTCCGGGCCAACCTCCTTGCCACTGGTGGTTGCTGGTTGCTGCTTGCCGGTGATTACCCTTATACGGTCAAGTTGATTTCGAGTTTCTCTTAAAAAAAGGTGTAAGAGATTCAGCTTCAAGCTAAGGCCGTGGCATTAATTCAACTTAAAGCTAGTGGACTTTAATTTAGGTGAGGATGTCTTTTAAGCAATTGCTCCTCTTGCATCCTTAGCTAGTGCCCTTCTTTCAGATTTTGTTAATTTCTCTTTCTTTCGTTATAAATTTTCGAAGTTAACCTCCTAGTTACTTCTTTAAATTTTATTTTTTATTTTATTTTTTTAAATGACATCATATAAGTCACAAATTTACCAGAATCTTTCAAAATCAAAATGCAATAATATTTATTCCTTTAATGGATGATAACTACTTTCACCATAAGTGAAAAAAAAAAATACCCAACTACATAGGACTTATAAACTACGTTTGGTGAAGAATTTAGAGAATATCTTATACTTTTATGAATTATTAAAAAATTACATACCATATAGAATAAGTAAATATTGAGTTAAAATATATATTTCAAATGCAGTTATTATATATCAATATAAAGTTGAGGTGACCAAAAAAAAAAAAGACATTGTCAATATGACTATATATTTTTAGAGGATATATTAGACAGTGATATCAATAAATCAATAATTATTTAACTTTAATCTTCATATCTAACTAAAAGTCAAAAAAATAAAAATATTAAATGAAAATATGAAAGCATAAAATAAAAATCTATTGAGACATTAAATATAATTATATGGAATTATTGAAGAATAATTTTTCAATTCGATTGTTTGTCAAATGACACATATATCATGTAAGAAGTAAATAATTGATATTGATGATATGATATATATATTTTTAAATATAATCTATGAAAATATTGGAGATACTTATATACCAATTACTAAAATGAATAGAAAGGTATAAAATCATCTGTGTAAGGACTAAGGAGGGAATGTACGTCAACATCCTTTAGCTGTTTGGGCCTTATTTAAAGGGGACAAAAAAAAAAAAAGCTACGGTCGTGATCACAAATATAAAGATAAAATATCTACGTTACATGCGTGTTTTGATTATCCATCTTCCCATTAACTATAATAACTAAAACATTATTCTTGAATATTTCCTAGTAGTTCGAAATTTTGGATAAAATGGTGACTATCACTCATCATCGTTATCCTTCAGACATCCTAATCAAAAGAGACACTATTTATTATTATTGTCTTTCATAAACCAAAACCAAACCTATGACCCAGCTGAGCCGAGCTATGTATGTTGATCCGTTTGAAGCATGTGCATCTAGCTCGCTGGCAGCGTGCTCGATCGGTTAACAC
This sequence comes from Litchi chinensis, assembly GCA_019925255.1. NCBI lineage: Eukaryota > Viridiplantae > Streptophyta > Magnoliopsida > Sapindales > Sapindaceae > Litchi > Litchi chinensis. The sequence goes on along the minus strand of CM034473.1, from coordinate 16,458,078 downwards.
GTATTCTTAAATATTCTTTTAATGACAGTAAAACATGCTAATGTACTACCTAACACAAAAGGGTACATCTGCATGGCCTCTCATACGAGGACATTCAATAAGGGCAATTGCCAATATCTTCTTAAATATTCTTTTAATGACAGTAAAACATGCTAACGTCTGCTACGTAACACAAAAGGCTACATATGCATGGCCTGACATACGAGGACATTCAATAAGGGCAACTGCCAATATCTCATGGATAACGTGATTAGTTTTTAAAATAATTTTCTTCCTTGTTTTATATATCGATCGTATCTTCTTCTTAACATACAATATAATATGCATTATTTTGTAGTGTATCACGTGCATAGCCGTAAGGTTGTCAACATATGTTTAATGAATAGAATAACTCACTGAAAAATGTTTTTAATCTTCGTTTAACAGTGTTCCAGAAAGCGCTAGGCGCTAGATGATCAGCCTTTAGACGCCTAGCTGTTAGACCGCCTAGGCAGTTGAAGTTGTTGAACAACAGTTCAACAAGGCTATTATCCTATACTTTTCCCAATACCCCTTTATTCTAACATGTTCACCATAATGTCCTAAGGAGATTTTAGTAAATAGATATTAGGGATGGCAAAACGGGTTGGCATGTTGGGTTGAACTGAATTCGATTCGATTCGTTTATAATTCAATCAATTTGACACGAATTCGTTTAAGAAGTGAGTCGACATTTTTGGATTTGACACGAATTCGTTTATAAACGATTGACATGACACGAATTCGTTTAACTCGTTCAATCGTTTAAATCATTTAACTCATATAACCAATTTAAATCGTTTAATTTATTTAACCCGTTTCACTTGTTTAATTCGTTTAACTCGTTTAATTCGTTTAATCCAAATATAATAAATAATATTTTGGCTAAATATTAAATCAACTATAAAACCTATATATTTACTTGTTATACCCGTTTTTTCGACCCGGACAAATGGACCGGTACAAGCCCAATAAGTATGAACAGGAAGGAAGATCCAGAAGGCCCAATCCTCAGATCGCTTTAGCAAGCTCGCACAACACTGAGATAGTCCGAACATACTCTTAGTCCGCTCCAACACTTATTCAGCTCGCGCAGTCCGCAGAGTCAGGGAGCTCGCGCCAGATAATGCCTTGTGCAGCAAGTCATCAGTTTCACCTAATGCCCTGATTTTTCACCGGCGCCACTCACACAGTTACCAAG
>CM034473.1:16431359-16456359 GCA_019925255.1 Litchi chinensis | reverse complement strand
TGTGGTAGATAAGGTATATATGGGAAGTAAGGTGATCACAGTAGACTTGATAATGTTGGACATTCACGATTTTGATGTTATTTTGGGCATGAATTGGCTATCCAAGCATCGTGCTACAGTGGACTATTATAGAAAGGAAGTTAGGTTTATGATCGAGCTAAAATTATGCACGATTTTATATCCTTAGCCTATGCTTTTGTGATGAAAACTCGAGTAATTAGGGGTGTACTAATGTTTTCTGAGTGTTTTGTGCAGAATTTGAATGAAGGGTCTGAAGTGTAATTTTTGGGGCAAAAGTGTAATTTATAAAAGCTGAGGGCCTATTTGCAAATTGTTGCGAGCCAATTTTGGAAGCCCAATGGGAGAGATTCTTGCACCAAAATTAATGGGAGCATATCCAATAATTTGGGCAGTAATTGATGCATGCTTTAAAAGCTCTTGATCCCAATTTTGGAAGGAAGTTAATTGCATGGAAGAAGATCTTTTATTTAAGGAAATGGAAGTCAAAGCTTTAATGATTGTTTTTAAAGGAAAATCATGGCATTTAATGAAGAAGATTTAAGAGGATTATTCATGGTATTTTAGAGAGAGTATCATGGAATTAAATTGGAGAGTATCTTGGAATTTAATGGAGAGAAAATCAAGGAAATCAATTTGATGCTAGAAAAAATCTCTCTCCCTCCTCCTATAAATTCATTCTTTTCATGACAAGAGGGAGAGTTTTTTTGGCGGCTTGTCTTGGTTTTTAGGGTTTTCTATTTTCTTTGTGGACGGCGGTAGAAGAGTTTGAGAAGAGTAGAATTGCAGACAATTTCAACGTTGCTGGAATTCAACCTGCTCCAGTTTATTCAAGTTCAAGAAACATCTCAGAGAACAACACAGTGACTATTTCATCTTTTTGTTTGATTATTTCAATGTCGAATATTTTTATTTTAATTTTGTGTACTGTGTTATTCTACATTATGTTGAACTAATTTTAATTTCTAAGGCTACAATGTAGCCAATTTATTTCATCGCCTATTCAATGAATTTTTATGTTAATTAATTATTATTCTTTTATATTTGTATTCTATTCTATTGAAACTTAATGCTATCAATTAAATAAGGCCTGTTAATTGATAGATCTCTTGACTATGATGCGCTTGACAAAGGTATCATGTGTTAGACATCAATAGAATGGCATAATCCATATAGGATAGACATATACCTATAGGGATTGTGTAATCATATGTGGGTAATTGAAACTTAATGAATTCAGGATTATTTAATTTGCATAGACATATAGGAGATTAATTATCCTGGGTATTATTACTTGACCGTTCGAAAGAGGCTAGTAATTAATCTAGAATTACCCGATTAAATACAATATAAAAGTGATTATTTTTGTAAATAAAATGAGAATAGGTTGATGAAATAAAAAGGTGAAATTGTGCCTTAGATCTACTCATCTACTGTTAATTCCATCAATTAATTTTGTTTGTTTATTTGATTTTCTTTTTCTTTACTTTTATCAATTATTTTATTTTTATTGAATTCAATTCTCTTCTAGTTTTATCGTTTGGATAAAATTGTTATCGATCAATTTTGGTAATTGGTACGTAAAATTAGCAATTGTCCCTGTGGGAACGACCTTGATTTGCCATTATATTACATTGTGACCGTGTATACTTGCACGCGATCTATTGTAATTAGTGCATTAGGAATTTACCCATCAAGTTTTTGGCGCCGTTGCCGGGGACAACGTGTCATTTTACAGTATTAATATCAATACTAGTTGAAACAATTTTACTTCAAACAATTTTATTTTTCCTTTTTCAGGTGCTAGCAGACATTTTATGCGAATGTCTAAAAGTGCTGAGTTATTACCATTTGACAGGGAAATCGAGAGAACAGTTCGTGGAATAAGAAAAGCTAGACGTTTGGAAAAACAAAAAGTAAACATGGGAGATAATCAGGCAGTCCAGGAGGGTTCTAGACCTCTCAGAGATTATTCTATACCAACTGTGGAAGGGATTCACCAGAGTATTCGTAGACCGGCCATTCAAGCAAACAACTTTGAGATCAGACCGGCAACCATTCAAATGATTCAATCCGCAGTGCAGTTTTGTGGCTTACTTCATGAGGATCCAAATGAGCACATTGCAAACTTCTTGGAGATTTGTGATACTTTCAAGTACAATGGAGTGTCAGACGATGCCATTCGGTTGAGATTGTTTCCGTTTTCATTGAAAGATAGGGCAAAGAGCTGGCTGAATTCACTACCCCAATCATCAATAACAACATGGGACGAGTTGGCACAGAAATTCCTAGCCAAGTATTTTCCTCCTGCGAAAACAGCGAAATTGAGGAATGATATTGCTGCATTCACACAGAAGGAAGGGGAGTCATTATATGAGGCTTGGGAGAGATTCAAGGAGTTGCTTCGGAAGTGCCCTCATCATGGAATTCCAGAATGGCTACAAATACAGACGTTTTATCAAGGATTATCGGAGGCTGGAAGATCTAATGTGGATGCTGCAGCAGGTGGAGCATTGCTAAAAAGAAATGCGGAGGATGCATTTGAATTGATCGAAGAAATGTCCTCCAACATCTATCAATGGCCTTCTGATAGAACGAAACACATAAAAGCAGTGTCAGGTGCTCATGAGCTGGATGCTATTACGGCATTAACAGCTCAAGTTTCTGCTTTGACAAAGAGATTGGATGCATGTGGTATGGGTGCAAGTGGTGTCAACGCAATACAAAGCTCATTTGTTAGCTGTGAAGAATGTGGAGGCAATCATGCAACGAACAGTTGCTCGAGTAATCAAGAGTCAATACAGTTTGTGGCCAACTATAATAGACAACGCAATGATCCATATTCGAATGTTTACAATCCTGGGTGGAGAAATCATCCCAACTTCTCATGGAAGCAAAATCAAGATCAGATATCACAATTGAAGCCTGCATTTCCACCTGGTTTCCAGAATCAGCCACAACAAGTTCAACAACAAGTTAAGAAGCCATCGATGGAGGAAATGTTGATGCAATTCATGACAAAAACTGACTCTCTCATGCAAAGTCAGCAGAATCAGCAAAATCAATTCCAAGCTCAATTACAAAACCAGAGCGCATCAATTCGAAATCTAGAGGTGCAACTAGGCCAACTTGCTAATTCTATCAACAACAGGCCATATGGAAACTTACCTAGCGATACGGAGCAAAACCCCAGAAGGGAAAGCAATGAGCAATGCAAGGCCATCATTTTAAGGAATGGTAAAGAGCTAAATCAAAACATAGGAAAATCCATTGGTATGCCTAAACCATCAGAGGATGAGGAGGTGGTTGCAGATAAGGAAGAGTACAAGAAAGAGCAGAAAGATGACAAAGAAGTACCAACAAAGCCAATAGGAGAAAAGAGAGCATCTCAAATGCCGCCTTTACCATTTCCGCAGAGGTTTCAGAAGCAAAAACTGGATAAGCAGTTCTCGAAGTTCTTAGAGGTATTCAAAAAACTGCATATCAATATACCTTTTGCAGAAGCACTAGAACAGATGCCTAGTTATGTAAAGTTCATGAAGGAGATCCTGTCAAAGAAAAGGAAGTTGGAGGAGTTTGAGACGGTGGCATTGACAGAAGAATGTAGTGCAATCCTGCAGCAGAAATTACCTCCAAAATTAAAGGATCCAGGCAGTTTCACCATTCCGTGTAGAATTGGAGAAAACTTTGAAGGGAGAGCCTTGTGCGATCTGGGGGCAAGCATCAACTTAATGCCTTTATCCATTTACAAGAGATTAGGTTTGGGGGAAGCCAAGCCAACATCAGTTACTCTTCAACTTGCAGATCGATCTGTGAAGAGACCGAGAGGTATAATTGAGGATGTTCTAGTGAAAGTGGAGAAGTTTATATTCCCAGCGGATTTCATCATCCTTGACATGGAAGAAGATCGGGAGATTCCTATCATACTGGGAAGACCATTTTTAGCCACCGGAAGGACTGTGATTGATGTTCAGAAGGGTCAATTGACAATGAGAGTACAAGATGAAGAGGTCACCTTTAATGTTTTCAAGGCTTTGAAGCTTCCTAATGACATCGACGAATGCAATAAAGTGGAAGTGTTGCATGATTGTATTCAGGAGGTACGAAATGAAGAAACTCCATTGGATGCTTTAGAAGCTGTATTGATATATTCAAGTAAGGGAAATCGTGAAGAGGTCCAAGATTATGTGGAAATACTTGAAGCAGCTCCAAAGTATGAGGTGTTGAATATGCATAATGCTCAGCCTCTTTTGGCATCGTCAATACTCAAGCCATCAATAGAGAAACCACCAAGCTTAGAGCTTAAGCCACTCCCGAAACATTTACGATATGCTTATCTCGGGGAGGCGTCCACTTTGCCAGTTATCATCTCTGCAGATTTAAACGATGTTCAAGAAGAGAAATTGTTAAGGGTGTTGAGAGAAAACAAGTTAGCTTTAGGATGGACAATAGCTGATATAAGGGGTATCAGTCCATCTTTTTGCATGCACAAGATCTTGATGGAGGATAACTACAAGCCAACCATTCAACCACAACGCAGATTGAATCCAATTATGAAAGATGTGGTGAAGAAGGAGATAATTAAACTATTAGATGCGGGTATCATTTATCCTATCTCTGATAGTTCTTGGATCAGTCCAGTTCAATGTGTTCCTAAGAAAGGAGGAATAACAGTGGTAACAAATGAGAAGAATGAACTTATTCCGACGAGGGTGGTCAATGGCTGACGGGTTTGTATGGATTACAGAAAGTTGAATCAAGCTACGAGGAAGGATCATTTTCCATTACCTTTCATTGATCAGATGCTTGATAGGCTAGCCGGTCATGAATACTATTGCTTTTTGGATGGGTATTCTGGGTACAATCAGATCGCCATCGCTCCCGAGGATCAAGAAAAGACAACTTTTACATGTCCTTATGGTACATTTGCTTACAGGAGGATGCCATTTGGATTATGTAATGCTCCTGCAACTTTTCAACGATGTATGATGGCAATTTTTTCGGAGATGGTGGAACAATTCATGGAGGTTTTCATGGATGATTTTTCAGTATTTGGGGACTCGTTCGACTTATGCTTACAGAATCTTGCTAAGGTGTTGAAAAGGTGCACTGAGACTAATCTAGTTTTGAACTGGGAAAAATGTCATTTTATGGTTCAGGAGGGTATTGTCTTAGGGCACAAGATCTCAGCAAGGGGTATCGAAGTGGACCGAGCGAAGATAGAAGTAATTGAGAAACTTCCACCGCCTTCATCAGTCAAGGGAGTTCGGAGTTTTCTTGGGCATGCAGGATTTTACCGAAGATTCATTAAAGATTTTTCCAAGATATCAAGACCTTTGTGTAGTTTGTTGGAGAAGGACGTTCCTTTTAAGTTTGATGAAGATTGTTTGCAAGCGTTCGAAATTTTGAAGAAGAAATTGGTAACCGCTCCAGTTATCACAGCTCCAGATTGGAACATGCCGTTTGAATTAATGTGTGATGCAAGCGATTTTGCAGTGGGAGCTGTCCTTGGTCAAAGAAGAGATAAGATTTTTCACACTATTTACTACGCCAGTAAGACATTGAATGATGCTCAATTGAATTACACCACAACAGAGAAAGAATTACTGGCTGTAGTTTTTGCATTTGATAAATTTAGACCTTATTTGATTGGGTCTAAAGTGGTAGTCTACACTGACCACTCTGCCATTAAGTACCTTGTAACCAAGAAAGATGCTAAACCACGTCTTATCAGATGGGTACTGTTATTACAAGAGTTTGACTTAGAGATAAGAGATAAGAAGGGGACAGAAAATCAAGTTGCTGATCATTTATCCCGATTGGAAGGAAGTAATGCAGATGATAAGACAAACATCAACGAGACCTTCCCTGATGAGCAACTTTTCTCTTGCAATAATGAAAAAGCACCGTGGTACGCAGATTTTGTTAATTTCATAGTGTGCAATGTACTTCCCCCTGATTTATCATTTCAGCAAAAGAAGAAATTTCTCTATGATGTGAAAAGGTATGTATGGGATGACCCATATTTGTTCAAGCAATGTGCTGATCAGGTGTTGAGGCGTTGTGTGCCGTACGAAGATACTGAAGATATTTTACGGCATTGTCATTCATCTGATTACGGGGGTCATTTTGGTGGAGAACGAACTGCCATAAAAGTTCTGCAGGCAGGGTTTTATTGGCCGACTATTTTTAAAGATGCACGACGATTTGTCCAAATATGTGATCAGTGCCAGAGGACAGGAAATATTTCAAAGAGACATGAGATGCCATTGCAGAATATTTTAGAAGTTGAGCTGTTTGATGTATGGGGTATCGACTTCATGGGACCTTTTCCATCATCATTTCAAAATCAATATATTTTGGTGGCAGTGGATTATGTTTCGAAATGGGTAGAAGCTGTAGCTACCACTTCAAATGATGCAAGGGTTGTAACCAAGTTTTTGAAGAAGAATATTTTCACCAGATTTGGAACTCCTCGAGCCATTATCAGCGACGGTGGTTCTCATTTTTGTAATCGCCAATTTGAAAGTTTACTCAAGCAATATGGGGTCACTCACAAGATAACAACCCCGTATCACCCTCAAGCCAGTGGACAAGTGGAAATCTCAAACAGGGAGCTTAAGGGTATTTTGGAGAAGACTGTGAGCAGATCAAGGAAGGATTGGAGTATCAAGCTAGATGATGCACTTTGGGCTTATCGAACTGCCTATAAATCACCAATTGGAATGTCCCCATTCCGATTAGTGTATGGGAAAGCATGTCATCTACCAGTAGAGTTGGAGCATCGGGCATATTGGGCAATTAAGGCTTTGAATTTTGATTTGAAGAAAGCCGGTGATAAGCGTCTTCTTCAATTGGATGAGCTAGAGGAATTACGATTGGATTCATATGAGAATGCTCGCATCTACAAGGAAAAGACAAAGAAATGGCATGACAAGAAAATCCTAGTCAAGCATTTTGTACCAGGACAGCGGGTGCTGTTATTTAATTCCAGGTTAAGATTATTCCCAGGCAAGCTCAAATCCAGATGGTCAGGTCCTTTCATTGTGAAAACGGTATATCCATACGGAGCAGTGGAAGTTGAAGATGAAAAGACGAAAGAATTGTTCAAGGTCAACGGTCAACGATTGAAGCACTATTACGGTGGTGAAGTGGATCGTCAAAAATCCACTATCACCTTAGTGGACCAAAACAATTGAAGTTGGATGGAAGTCGAGCTGAAGACTTAAAATCTAGCGCTTTTTGGGAGGCAACCCAAGTTTTCAAGTAAGTTCTTTTATTTTCGTATCGTTTACTTTTCTTTTATTCGTTTTTATGTTTTGTTTTGTTTTAACTTTTGCCTGTTATTTTCTATTTGTCTACTGTTTTGAGATTTCTTATTTGTTTTCTTTTGTAATTAAGTGTGTTTTATTTTTTTAATTTTTTTATTATTTTTTATTTTTTCATCCTAGACTTAGTTTCTTTCAAACATTAGGGACAATGTTTGGACTAGGTTTGGGGGTGGAAACATTCATGTTTCAAACTTGATTAATAAATTGACCATGTGCTATTGACAAGAGAATTATTGTGCTTTGTGATTGGTAATTTTGACTAGGGATGAGCCATGAAAGTCTGAAACATGGTTTGATGTTATCAAAGACTTTAAACCTAGTAGGAGAATGTAGAGATATTGTGCATGCATAGATGTGTTCTATTAGTGGAGACTACCTGTGTGAGAACTTTTGAGCCATATCGTTTCATTTCAGAGGGAATTTATTCGTTTCCACTCTTAAACACTCTTCAGAAAATTTTTATGATTAGTTGGTCTCTTTAGGCTTTGCTTGGACTTTAAGGGCAGAAAATCATTGCAACTCTCTAGGATTTCGGAAACTTTCAGTCGTTATGTGAACCTATTGACATGAGGCAGGCACATGTGTGTGATCAACTCCAGAAAAAGGCCGAGAAACCAAAATTGCTAAACCTAAATTGTGTGTGCGTCTAAAACCAATTTGAAGCCAAACGCATATTAGCCTTTATTTTCTTTCGTCCCTACAATTTATCCTTGTCCTAGCCAATTTAAAATATAAGCCTTACCCTAGGAGCTTGGATTTTAAAGAAAAAGTGCTCAAGGATGGAAGAAGGAAGTTGATGGGTGTAGAAAAATTCAAGTTTGGGGGAGATATTAAGCAAAGAAAAAAAAAAAAAAAACAAAACAAAAGAAAAGAAAAGAAAAAAAAAAAAAAAGAAAAAGAAAAAGAAAAAATTATTTATTTGAGGACGAAATAAAGGAATGAGGTTTAATTGAAGAGTTTGAGTTCGGTGTTTATCGCAACAACTTTGGAGATGCCAGGAATAATTTCTAGAAAAATTCAAGCTCCTCTTTGTAGACCTTATTCCCGTTCTTTGTGAGCCCAGAACCCCGAGCCCCGTTACACCATTTTGGAAGACCTGCTGATTAATAGGAGATCGTAAGTGCTTAGAGCCAGAATCATAGGTGTTGCACTGTCTTTAGATGTCTGATTCTTTCAAGAGACTTGATTTGTCCTTAGCGTTTTTAATTCATAATTTATTATACAAGCATTATGAAGACTTGAATTCTTATTGATGCATAAACTCCTAAATGCTTGTATGTTGTGAGAGTGTCACCTTAGGATTCTGAGGAATAAAATATGATGAGTGATTTCTAGTGAGGTATAGAGTCGAGGCGAAATAAGGCCATGGTGTGTATGCGTAGTATTATCGAAATTCGAGTGCTGGGTGATAAGTTGGAGAAGACGGATGATTGTGTGAGGATTACTAGTGACTTATTTTTAGTCGAGGTTCAAGATCTCAGGTGAAATGATTTTTCTTGAAGATAGCACTGGAAGATTTTTAGTTAAGTTCAAACTTGATTTTTTTACGTTTGTGGGTATCGTAGCTGGTAAACCCTCAGGAGACACAACTCCTCCTACTAGGGACACCTAGAGGTTTAAAGGCTTGTGGCATATGCTAAATGTCATCGTGTTTACCTACGAAAGTGGATGTGATTTTGATTTTTGTTGTTTTTGGTTTTTCTTTAGATCTTTGCTCGAGGGCAAGCAAAAGCCAGGTTTGAGGGTATTTGATCGAGCTAAAATTATGCACGATTTTATATCCTTAGCCTATGCTTTTGTGATGAAAACTCGAGTAATTAGGGGTGTACTAATGTTTTCTGAGTGTTTTGTGCAGAATTTGAATGAAGGGTCTGAAGTGTAATTTTTGGGGCAAAAGTGTAATTTATAAAAGCTGAGGGCCTATTTGCAAATTGTTGCGAGCCAATTTTGGAAGCCCAATGGGAGAGATTCTTGCACCAAAATTAATGGGAGCATATCCAATAATTTGGGCAGTAATTGATGCATGCTTTAAAAGCTCTTGATCCCAATTTTGGAAGGAATTTAATTGCATGGAAGAAGATCTTTTATTTAAGGAAATGGAAGTCAAAGCTTTAATGATTGTTTTTAAAGGAAAATCATGGCATTTAATGAAGAAGATTTAAGAGGATTATTCATGGTATTTTAGAGAGAGTATCATGGAATTAAATTGGAGAGTATCTTGGAATTTAATGGAGAGAAAATCAAGGAAATCAATTTGATGCTAGAAAAAATCTCTCTCCCTCCTCCTATAAATTCATTCTTTTCATGACAAGAGGGAGAGTTTTTTTGGCGGCTTGTCTTGGTTTTTAGGGTTTTCTATTTTCTTTGTGGACGGCGGTAGAAGAGTTTGAGAAGAGTAGAATTGCAGACAATTTCAACGTTGCTGGAATTCAACCTGCTCCAGTTTATTCAAGTTCAAGAAACATCTCAGAGAACAACACAGTGACTATTTCATCTTTTTGTTTGATTATTTCAATGTCGAATATTTTTATTTTAATTTTGTGTACTGTGTTATTCTACATTATGTTGAACTAATTTTAATTTCTAAGGCTACAATGTAGCCAATTTATTTCATCGCCTATTCAATGAATTTTTATGTTAATTAATTATTATTCTTTTATATTTGTATTCTATTCTATTGAAACTTAATGCTATCAATTAAATAAGGCCTGTTAATTGATAGATCTCTTGACTATGATGCGCTTGACAAAGGTATCATGTGTTAGACATCAATAGAATGGCATAATCCATATAGGATAGACATATACCTATAGGGATTGTGTAATCATATGTGGGTAATTGAAACTTAATGAATTCAGGATTATTTAATTTGCATAGACATATAGTAGATTAATTATCCTGGGTATTATTACTTGACCGTTCGAAAGAGGCTAGTAATTAATCTAGAATTACCCGATTAAATACAATATAAAAGTGATTATTTTTGTAAATAAAATGAGAATAGGTTGATGAAATAAAAAGGTGAAATTGTGCCTTAGATCTACTCATCTACTGTTAATTCCATCAATTAATTTGTTTGTTTATTTGATTTTCTTTTTCTTTACTTTTATCAATTATTTTATTTTTATTGAATTCAATTCTCTTTTAGTTTTATCGTTTGGATAAAATTGTTATCGATCAATTTTGGTAATTGGTACGTAAAATTAGCAATTGTCCCTGTGGGAACGACCTTGATTTGCCATTATATTACATTGTGACCGTGTATACTTGCACGCGATCTATTGTAATTAGTGCATTAGGAATTTAACCATCAGTTTAGCAGACCTAGGGAACCAGATATAACCTTTTGTGGTGTGAGAAAGATGCTCACTACAAGTTTGATAAGCATGGTAAAAGCTAACAAGATGCTTAGAAAGGCGTATCAGGGATATTTGGCCTATGAGTGGAACCGAAGGATAATGAGTTGCAATTAATAGAGATTCCAGTAGTCTGTGAGTTTCCAGATGTCTTTCAAGAAGACCTTCCAGGGCTATCTCTAGACAAAGAGATAGAATTTGAGATGGAGCTAGCACTTAGTACAGAGCCTATTTCTTTAGCACCATACAAGATGGCACCAGCAAAGTTGAAGGAGTTGAAGGTCCAGATAGAGGAATTACTGAGTAAAGGGTTCATTAGGCCGAGTACATCACCATAAGGGGCTCCAGTGTTGTTTATAAAGAAGAAAAATGAGAGCTTCAGGTTGTGCATAAACTATAAGCAACTCAACAAAGTCACTATCAGGAATCAATACCCATTACCAAGGATAGATGACTTATTTGATCAGCTTCAGAGAGCCAAGGTGTTTTCAAAGATTAATTTGAAGTTAGGGTACTATCAGTTAAAGATCCGTAGGGAAGATGTTCCTAAAACTGCCTTTAGGACTCGTTCTGGGCATTATGAGTTTTTGGTGATGCCATTTGGATTAACAAATGCCCCATCAACCTTTATGGACTTAATGAACAAAGTCTTTAGGCCTTACTTAGACAAGTTTGCGATCGTTTTCATAAATGATATTTTGGTGTATTCAGATAACTGAGAGGAGCACACTGAGCACTTGAGAGTTGTGTTACAGACCTTGAGGGAGCACCAATTGCATGCAAAGTTTAGCAAGTATCAGTTTTGGCTGGACAGAGTAGCTTTTCTAGGACATGTAGTATTGGTAGATTCCTAGAAGATATAAGCTATAGTAAATTGGAAGCCACCTACGAACGTGATGGAAGTTAGGAGTTTCTTGGGTTTAGCTGGTTACTACAGGAAGTTCGTGGAAGGGTTTTCAAAAATAGCTACTCCCTTGACGAGGTTGACAAGGAAAGAAGAAAAGTTTGAATGGTCAGATGCATGCCAGCACAGTTTTGATGAATTGAAGAAAAGATTGATCTCGACGCCTGTTCTTACACTTCCATTAGGGAATGATGGATTTGTGATTTATTGTGATGCCTCCAGACAAGGGCTAGGTTATGTATTAATGCAGAATGACATAATTACTTAGCATATGCTTCGAGACAGTTGAAGAAGCATGAGTTAAATTATCCAACACACAATTTAGAGCTAACAGTTGTGGTGTTCGCTTTGAGGATTTGGAGACATTACCTATATGGAGTACCCTACAAGATCTTCATTGACCATAAGAGCTTACAATACTTGTTCACTCAAAATGAGTTGAATATGAGGCAAAAAAGATGGATTGAACTCATCAAGGATTATGATTGTACAATCGAGTATCACCTTAGCAAGGCGAACATAGTAGCAGATGCATTGAGTAGAAAGCCCACTAGTTCATTAGCCCAGCTAAAGGCAGAGTATTTGCCTATGTTAGTAGAGATGAGATCCATGGGTGTTAGATTGGAGACAACAGATTCAAGCACTTTGTTAGTAGCATTTTATGTTCGTCTAGTGTTAGTGGACCAAGTTAGAAAGTTTCAGACCCAGGATCCATACTTGATAAAATTGAGGAGTGAGATAGAGGCTACGCAATAGAGTAGCTTCGCATTGAGAGATGATGGAACATTGGTTTTGGGACCAAGATTACGTGCGCCAAAGGTGGGAGATTTAAGAAAAGAGATCATGGAAGAGGCACATTCATCAGCATACGCCATGCATCCAGGAAGTACCAAGATGCATCGAACTCTGAAGGATCACTATTGGTGGAAAGGGATGAAGAGAGATATAGCAGAATTCGTATCTAAATGCCTAGCTTGCCTGTAAGTCAAAGCAGAGCATAAAAAACCAGTAGGTTTGCTACAGCATCTATCTATCCCTGAATAGAAATGGGATAAGATCACGATGGATTTTGTGGTAGGACTACCACAGACTCAAAGCAGGCATGATGCCATTTGGGTGATAGTTGATAGATTGACAAAGTCCGCTCATTTCTTAGCTATCAAGAATACATACTTCTCGGATAAGTTAGCTCGGTTGTATGTAGATGAGATAGTGAGATTGCATGGCGCACCAGTGTCCATTGTGTCAGATAAAGATCCACAGTTTACCTTTAGATTCTGGCTGAAGCTACAAGAAGCATTGGGCACCATATTGAGTTTCAGTATGGCCTTTCACCCACAAACAAATGGCCAATCTGAAAGAACCATCCAGACTCTTGAAGACATGTTGAGAGCTTGTGTAATGGAGTTTAAAGAGAGTTAGGATACTCTTCTATCTTTGATAGAGTTTGCCTATAACAACAGTTATCGATCTAGCATTGGCATAGCGCCGTATGAAGTGTTGTATGGTAGAAAATGTAGAACCCTAGTTTGTTGGGACAAGGTAGGTGAGAGAAGATTGGTTGGCCCAGAGATTGTCCAAGTCATAACCGAAAAGATAAATGTGATTAAAGAAATGTTGAAGATAGCAAGTGACAAGTGGAAAAGTTACGCAGACAATTGAAGAAGAGATTTAGAGTTTCAAATGGGTGATAGAGTATTCTTGTGAATTTCATCATGGAAAGGCGTATTGAGATTTGGGAAGCGTGGAAAGTTGAGTCCGCGTTACATTAGGTCATATGAGATAGTAAAATGGCATATTGATTGGAGTTGCCATTAGAGTTGGCAAACATCCATGATGTCTTCCATGTTTCCATCCTTCACAAGTATGTAGCCGATCCTTCACACATCTTGAAAGAACAGTCGGTGCAACTAAAGGAGAACTTGACCTACGAAGAACAACCAGTAGAGATCTTAGATGGTAGAGATCAAGTGTTGCGCCACAAGATGATCCCATTAATTAAAGTGTTGTGGAGGAACTATAGATCCGAGGAAGCCACATGGGAGCATGAAGACCAAATGCGTGCTAAATACCCTCACCTGTTCTAGTCAGGTATTTAATTTAAATTTCGAGGATGAAATTTTTTTATAAGGAGGGGCGAAATTGTAAACCCTCATCCCTAAGTATGGACTTCTTTATAGATGAATTATGAGATGAAATATAAATTTCCATGAGTTATTTTTTTTTTAGTACCATCGTAAGTTATTAGAAAAACTTTAGGAGTAAAGTTGAAAACTAATAGTGATATAAATTAAATGAAGGGCATTGTGGTCGTTTCTCCAATCAAGGGCCTTATATAAGTGTTGGCTTTCCAAGACTTAGTAAAAAATTGAAGCAAAATAGATTGAGAGAGAGAGAGAGAGGGACAACAAAGGAAAGAGAAAGAGAAAACTCAAAGCTACTCCAAGCAATTTTAAGCTTCAAATCAAGATTTTGGGTTGGATTAAACTAGAGAACCAAGGTTTGAGCAAGTTTAAGGTAAGTTACCATGACTTTGCTTAAAAATGGTGACAGTCAAGTTGTATGAAATGTTGATTGTTGGATTGATTTTTGTTGGGTAATTGATGGAGGTATTGATCTAAACTAAGATTAAAACCCTAGAACATCAAAAAGGAAATTTGATTTAGGTGGAATCATATAAGAGGTTAGAGTTGGGGTTTGTGTGAGCAAAACCCTAGAATTTGATTTAAATTTGTTTTAAGCAAATTGGGTTGCATTTAAGGTGTTTGATAAAATGTTTGAGAGAGTAATCAAAAGGATAGCTTGAGAAGTGAAAGAAGCAATGTGTTGTGTGTGTGTGCGTGTGTAGTTCACGGCAACAATAGGGGTGTGTGACACCATTAAGTTTTGATGCGAATGAGCTTGAATTCATGCATATTAGAGATTAGAAAATCACATGAAAATTTTAGAATTTAAAAAGAAAGAGAAAGAACCTGATGTGTTGTTTAAGGCTAGATGAAGGGTATTGGTGACTATCACGCAATGCTGCTTTTTTCTTTGCATTTTCATGTGGTATATGATCATAATTGAGCACACATGAGTCTAGGAATCTTAATGAAAAGAGAATTGAGTGTAGAATGTAAAAGTTGTGAAATTTGGCATGAAAAAGTAGTGAAAAATAGGGATTTTTTACTAGGAACCTCCACCCGATGGCTGTTTCTTTTCGAATTCGCTTATGGGCTGACCTAAATGAGAGTTAGGGAGATGATTGGAGCAAAAATGGATGGAAGAAAATATAGAGATTTCTCCCTAGCATAGGTTCGGCCAAAGGGGGTCTAAAAAGACCACTTTTTGTTTCGAGCTTCATAAAAATTTTTCGAGCATATGTGGGTGTTCCTAGGTGATAATAAATGAGATTCATGGAAAGAAATCGGAACTTTAAGGCTTCGATTAAGTTAGGATTAAGATGAGAGAATTGTGGTCAAAAGGGGGTTGTAATGTGTTAGTCGCATTGAAAGCACTATTTGTAGTTTTGTGTAGTTCATTCCAACAAATTCTAATTAAGAATGTGATGTGTAGGTGAGCAGCAAGCAAATGGAGCAAGAGAAGACCAATAAAGCTCTTCAACAAGCCTCGAGTTCAGGTAAGTGCTAGAAACTTGATTATTGTATGTTGTATTGTGATAGGTAAAGTATTATTGTTAAAAGCTCATGAACGAATTATTATTGTGCAAGTTTTAGTTGAGAAGATCATCACATTTGTTACAATGTAAATTTACAAACAAGTAGCTTTTGTGAGAATTGAATTTAAAAGCGTTAATTTGAAGTTTTGACAGATAAGCTATTTGGTGCATAATGCACTTAGCGAAAGAGATTTTTCAAAGGCAATGAGTATACCCTCAGATTTATA
Organism: Litchi chinensis; assembly: GCA_019925255.1. Taxonomy (NCBI): domain Eukaryota; kingdom Viridiplantae; phylum Streptophyta; class Magnoliopsida; order Sapindales; family Sapindaceae; genus Litchi; species Litchi chinensis. The sequence continues at coordinate 16,440,862 of CM034473.1, read as the reverse complement.
GATTTAGACCCAATAAGGGTATCCTGTATTAGTAAAGCAAAGCCTTGGAATATTATCTCACGCTACGATTTGCAATGCAGAAAAATTCTGCACATAGTTGTCGAGGGGTCTCAGTAGCGTCACAGTTGGTGTCAGTTGAAAAATCGTCACGTGACATACCACATTTTTGTGGCATTAGTTCAATTACTGTGTGGTTAGAGCATTTAGGGGTACAAATGGTGCTTTTAGAAAGTGAGGATTTATGTTAAAACTTAACGCATGTTGAAATAAGTTTATAGTTGATCATGAAATTTATTTTAGTTGTTTTGAAATTATGTTTGCTATCTTTTTACTTCGAGATCTTTATATAGCCTCCTTACGGTTTAAGAAAGTATAAATTTTAAATCAAAAAGTGTAAAGTACTCACTGAGCTTCTATGAGCTCACTATTTCTTTGTTTCCTTTCAAAAATTCCTCCACAGATACTAGCGTGGGTGAAAGAAGTGAGAGCACTCCTTCGTCAATATAGGTGGGCGCGCACTCGACGGATGCATCGCATAAACCATAATTGCATTTTGTTAAAAGTAGAAACCAAACACTTGCATGCATCATTTTTGTATCATTTGGTGTTATCTATTATGAACTTATATCGTTACATTTTTTTGTGATGAAAATGGACTTATAAAGTTCTCTTATGATATAATGTTTATCGTTTCTTTTGGTTAGTATAATTATTTTTTTAAAATTGGCTATTACTATGGTTTTATGAGTATGTTGATTGACTGAGAGATGTATGTTTACAAACAATAAAGTTGGGTTGTGGTTGAAATTATAGTTGAGAGTGTATTTTTTTTACAGGTTATTTTGAAAACCTTAGAAATGCAGCTGTTATACTGTCGGATTTTCTTTAATATGGTTTTCGATAAATGGTCACTTTTATATCTCCGAATAAAACCAACCCAACTAGTTTCAATTAATAAATTTAAATTAGTTTTGAAAAGATTCTAAAGCGTAAGTTCAAGGGCTCACTCTGTGGATTTCTTGTAGCCCGCCTAGTAGGGTTTAAGAGAGGTCCATTGGAATGCTGGACGAGACCTGTCGAATAGTAGCCTAGAGGAATTCGGTTTGGGTTGTGTCAATTTTCATGAAAATTGAATTTATCCCAACAAAGTTTTGTGTTTATGTATCATGCTTTATATTTAAAACACTTATTGGAAACTACTAATGTTCTAATAAACATTTGATTTATCTTATTGAAATACATTAATATGAAAAAAAAAAAAAGAAAGAAAAAAGAAAGAGCGCAAAAATTTTCCTGGTGCTTCCTAAAAAAATATTAATACCTAACAACATTTTCACTTTTCATTCAAGTCATCCACCAACCTCGTTAGCTAAGAGGAATTCAATGAAATTGATAATTGTACAATTTTTAGTTACAATTTATAACGTGATAATATGATTGCAAATACTAGTACTATTAGTAATTGCTTGGTGAAGAATCATTCGATAGAAAATAGCTTTCATCCATTGTTCCATTTTCTTTTTCTTTTTTTTTTTTGAAAACTCAAGAGACTTTATTCAAAAAACATCAGTAGAAACAATGTTTCAAATACAATCTGGAATAGAATCAAACCAAGATTGGTTACAATTGCTTCTAAAAACTAAAGTGGCTAGCTGATAAGTTGCCTCATTACTCTTCCTAATAGTAAATAGGCACAGAGCATTGCCCAACTCAGACAACATCAACGAAATATCCTTAATAATAGGACCTCCACTGCAGAAAAATTCTTTGCCTAAATAGCCAAAATAACCAATCGAGCATCTGTTTCCACAACTTGAGGTCTAAGGTCATAACATAAAATAAACTTTAACCCCTCTCTGATTGCCAAACATTCAACCAAATAGAGGGTTAAAAAACCAACAAACTTCATAGACAGAGCTCCTTTTATCTCTCTCAGATGATTACGGATCAAGGCTCCAATTCTTATAAAACCGAATCCATTACCTATAGCTACATCTACATTTAGTTTTAGGGAGCCCCTATCAGGTGGTTGCTATTTGACATGCGGGACAAGGGAAGAAGTATTAGGACGCTCTCTAATAATCCCATTGAGCTTCTGAAACTCAACAAGGGAAAAAACAGCTTCTTCCAAAATCAATTCTCCTCTCTTATGAACACCACAATGAAAAAAATTATTCCTATCCTCCTAAAGGTTCCATAAGATCACTAACCACAACTCAAAATTTGAAAGGAAAATATGATTGTGCAAGAAAAGCATTAAGGCTGACATAAAAGAACCTAAGAACCCCCTAAAAAAAGTTCAAAAAATACTCTTTAACCAACAATTTTCAGTCTGAGGACACAAAATGATAGTGTGAAAAGCTAATTCCTCTTTCTCACAACAACATCCACACAAAGTAAAGTAATTTATCCCTCTGCAAGCCAAATTTCCACTAGTTAAATCATGAAAGACATGCCACCCAAAAATCTTAGTCTTGCTTGGAATTTTAAGACCCCAAAGGAAATTCCACCAATGACTATTAGACCTCTCATCAGAAGACTTTATATCAGAAGGTGGCGCCATAAGGATCGAATAGCCCAATTTAATAGAGTATAACTTATTTGAATTGAAATGCCACACCATGCTATCACATGGGAGAGAGTTGTTTAGCGGAATCCCCAAGATTGAAGGAACGTCTACTTGTCAAAAAAAAAAAAAAACTGATTTAGCAAATCAACATTTCACTCCTTATTCCTAGAAATTAAATTAGTGACCCTCAAATCTGACAATAAGGGATTTGGCTTGTTGATAGGGCAAAAGAGAGAGGGTTTGGGGATCCAAGGATCTCAAGAAACCCGAACACAAATGCCATTACCAATCTGCCATCTGCAACCTAATTTGATGACTGATCTGCTCTACAAAATATTTTGCCAAATCGTAGAAGCTCCAAATATGTTATGAGCCAACAAGAAATCAACCCAATGGTAATATTATTCAATTTTCTTAGTTATTACTACAACTTTAATATTTAATTTCACTTTGTTAGTTATTTAAGTATGAGTTATTTAAAGAGGGTCGACAATGAGATGTATAAAAAGGACAATTTTGTTGAGGCAACTTCTTTGTTGCAATTGGGCGGTGGCATTGACAACTATGAGGAGTTTAAAAGAGGTTGTCAGGTTAGGCCCTAGTTATGGGCTCATTAAAAGGTTGGCTTATCTTTATCTCAGGTTAGTGACTTTTTTCTTTTGTTTTGGTTATCTTTTATATAACAATATGTGTACATATGTTTGATGTTTTCTTGGAAGAAATTATCATGTTTAATATTATTTTGTTGTTGACTTGGATAATTGTGTTGTGTTTTCTATTGGTTTTGGTGTTATTTGGGTCTGTTCGTAATCCTCATTTTGTGATTGGTTTTTGTTCTTTTGTTGGTGAATTTTCCTTTTTTCTTGGAAGCTAACGGGTCTCACTTCGACTATTTGACATGAGAGTATAACATGTTGTCAAGTTAACCTTTGCTTATGCACATGAAGTATATCCTTTTACAAGGTTTTGTTCTTACTTTGTTCACTATCTCATTTGATTAATCTTGGTCCTGAAACATCCAATGAAACCTCCAGCAACTCTAGGAATGGTTGATTATCAGAGTCCTGAAATGAATAACTAATTAAGCCCTTCGACTTGCTCCATCACTGGAAGAGGTAGATATACGATTTGTCTTTTTGTTTTATATATAATGCAAATTGCTTCATCATGCTTTTTCATTGTCCTATTAAACTATTCAGGGTTATATTTGCCCTCTATTCAATGTTAAGGTTGGTCTCCTACTCTTTTCTTTAATTTTTAGGTTTCCTATTCAGCACCTCGACAACAGGCTTAATATCTGGATGACCTACCAAGGACTGTGGCTATTACTCTGCATTAGGGGTCAATTGTCATTAGCATGGATTTTCATCATTCTACTAGATGTTGCTTCCTGGTAAGAAAGTTCATCTTAATGTTGAAAATTTTTTCTTCAAATAGATTATGTGGCTGAGTTCCTATCAAATAGATAGAAGTTTTTTTCACTACAAATTTCTAATATGCATTGTCATTTGAGCAGTTGGCTCTACTGATAGTGAGATAATAATGTGGGACCTTGGGATACAAGACAAGCTGGTTTTAAAGTCGTTCAAGATTTGGGATATACCTTTTCAAGTTTTTAACTATTGCTTATATTTTCTATGAAAAACATTGTTATGAGAACAACATTGGAATTAACACCCTACATTTGTTGTTTGAGAATCTACTTTTCAAGTTTCACAATTGAGGGAGTTTCTACGAGCTTTTATTTTTAAAGATGCACCAGTCTCTATCAGTTGTGTTGCATGGAGTCTGGATGCAACTTTTGTGGGTATGTCCACTTTGACATTAACTTTCTTTTCTAAGGTGCCCAAGTTTGTACCTTATTATTATTTTTATTGTTGTAGAGGCTACATTTACCAAACAATTGATTCTGTTATACACTTATACTGACTCAAACGAACTATGTCAGCATCTATAGGTAAGTTGATATTTTGTCGTTTTCATAGTTGCACAAAGTTCTAATAGTAGCTTGACTTGCTTCTATTTGGCATTTCAGATTGATGCCCATGTTCGTGGTGTGAATGATTTGGCTTTTGCTCATACAAATAAACAATTATGTGTGGTTAGCTGTGGAGATGACAAGCTTATTAAGGTTTGCAATAGAATCACTCTTTTAGAGAAGTTGTGATTAAGTGACCACTTCCACTTCTATGATTATCTATTGAAAGTTGTGAAACAAGTTTGGGAATTAAGTGGATGGAAACTATTTACTTCTGATGGCCATAGGGCACCGGTTTATTCCATCTACCCTCATCACAAAGAGAACATTCAGATATGCTAGAATATGGCAAAAGACTTGTTAATAGGTTTTATATGTGTTATGATACTGTTTATTAAAGAAGAGGCAACTTGTTAATGAAAATTTTTCCTTTGAATGGTCAACTTGTTATGATTATTTCTATCTATAGGATGGGGGGATTAGTGAGGAATCTTTTATTTTGTAATTGGGTTACGTTCGATGTTAGATTGCTGCCTTCCTCCATTCTCTTTCTTTTAACTTTTGGAATGTTGTTTTTGTTAGATAGTCTCATAATGGTTAAAGAAGTGGGTTTGCATTGATTTATAAAGTGAAAGTAAACCTCCACTCATGAGCTAGTTTTTACGATGGATTTAGCCCAAGACCATTATCTAATATAATATCAGAGCTTGGTTAGGCCCAAACTCAATTGTATAGGTGTAAATGCTGCCAAGTGAGTATGCTGCGCGTGAAGGAGAGTGTTAGATAGTCTCATATTAGTTGAAAAAGTGAATTTGTATTAGTTTATAAGGTGAGGATAAACTTCCACTCATGAGCTAGTTTTTATGGTGGAGTTCAGACCCTTTTCTGATATGGTATCAAAGTTTTGGGTTGGGCCTTGTTGACGTTCGGAAACGGTCAACCAGAGATTCTGGGGCCCAGACGGCGAACTTGGTAATGAATTAATAGTTCTGGTCGTACCAATGGAAGGATAGTAAATGATTAATTAGTGAAGTTCTAGGTAAATGGTGATTAATCCAGGTGAAAGAATGTCGGACTTGGTGGTTGGTCGGATTTAATAAGGTGTTCAGCAAGAAATTAAAGAGAAAGAGAGAGAGAGAGAGAGAGAGAGAGAGAAAAGAAACACAAGGGTTTTTTACATGGTTCGGTGACTGCACCTACGTCCACGGCCACTCTGGGGTAATTCCGGCAGAGTGACAGTTCTCAAGTATGCTAAGCTTGTTGGTATAGTAGAATGTCTTCCATTTTTATAGAGGAGGGGAGACCACAATAAAAAATACAAAATAAAGTTACACAAGTTATTGGCAACGGCTAGTTTCAGTTAATCCTGACACTGCCATGCTACATTAATTATAAAGGTAATGATGATTTCCTCCTTGCACAAGTCTGCATTAATTACACCTGAAGAGGTCTTCACTTCATTAAATGCTTCTGGGTAATTGTGTAGGCAGTTTCCGGCGGGAAATCATGAGAGTTGGTAATTCTGACAACTTGCTGTATACGATATCTTCAGAGGAAGCCTTTAGGTCAACCAGGTGATGTACTCTGGAGGAGAGCTGACGTGGCCAAGAGGGGAGGCAAGGCGATCTGGGGGTCTATGCGAGCTTGCGACCTCGCGAGCTCCCCGAGCTGAAGGTACGAGTAGGGGACATTCTGGGAACTGCTGCTGGCTTGCGACCTGGACGACCTTATGAGCTGTGCTTGCAGCTGCTGGTTCCATCTTTAGGCCTCCTGGGCCCTTGTTTCTGTTTAAATTAAATAAGTATGTACTGGCCCATCTGGGCCGAACCAGAAAATAGGCATAACAGGCCTAAACTCAATTACATTGGTGTAGGTACTACCAAGTGGGCACGCTACACGTAAATAAGGGTGTTAGATAATCTCACATTGGTTGAAGAAATGAGTTTACATTGGTTTATAAGGTGAGAGGGTAAACCTCTGCTCATGAGCTAGCTCTTATAATGAAGTTAGGCCTAAAAACCTTTTTCTAATATGGTATCAAAACTTTACTTAAGTCCAAACTCAGTTGTATGGGTACAAGTATTGCCAAGTGAGCACATTGTGCGTGAAAAAAGGTGTTAGACAGTCTTATATTAGTTTTAGAAAGAAATCTACAGGTGTTGAGTAGTTTGACACAACCCAAAATCACTGTTTGGTTATTGGTGAAGTTTTGGGATATGGACAGTGTCAATGTTCTAACCAGCACAGAAGCAAAAGCTGAACTACCGGTAAGTTATAGTGTTGATTTCATAGCTCTACCGCTAAGAACTCAACTTTATATTTAAACATGACAACTTAAATTTCATTATAGTCTACCTCGATTAAGGTTCAGTAAGGAAGGAAGTTTGCTGGTTGTTACTACTGTAGACAATAGATTAAGATTCTTGCTAATGCTGCCCGCCTCAAATCTTTAAGAGCAATTGAAAACCCACCTTTTGAAGCACTGAGAACTCCTATTGAATCTTCTGCAATCAAGGCAATTTCATTAGCTTATGTAAGTTGTTTCTTTGACAATGTTCACATCCTATCATCTATTATGTTCTCACTACCATTTCATTCAGTTTGTGATATTTGAGAACAGACTGCTTATATCTTAGACATAAATATTAAATACAATCATCTTTAATTTATAAATCCAAAAACATAGGTATAATCTATTAACAAAATACAAATATAAGTGATTTCGTATTGTTTTATCAATTGTAGGTAGATGTAAAGGAGATCTTGGCAATAACAAAAGCCATGAGTATAAAAACGGTCCTGACTTTCAAAATTTAAAAGAATTGAGCTAAAGTGAAGGTGAAAGAGATTGTAAATAAAAAATGATTTCATATTGTTTTTGTTGCTTTCTTTTTGTTTATCTATTGCTTGATGATTTGAATCAATTAGACGTTAAGTTTGCATTTTATCTTTAACTATCTCGTGTAAAGTGGTCGATATGGAGGAAGCTATAGAAGGACACCACCAGGGTCTCCAAGACACTAATATCATTGCTAGTTTAACTTGTACTCGTGCTTATTTCAATTTCTTGACCTGATCATGCCCAAGTTTTTGTAGACAATTGAGGCTATTTGTGACAAAGAAACTCCATCTGGATAAACTAAGCTAATCGCTTCTAATTTTGTACTTTGCAACTTACTCGTGCTCACCTTCTCCAAGAGAAGATTTAAGGTGCAGATTCATATATATATATATATATATATATTTACTTTTAAGAGTTTTAATTGTTTCTTTATTAATATTTGTATATTTACAATGATAAATTAGTTTTTTTTTTTTTTTGCGTTGTGATTATATTCTATGCATTGCTAATCATTCATTATTTGTGGGATTTTGGGATTTTTACTCTTAGATTAGTTCAATGTTTTTGCTTTAGATTGGTGCAAAGATCGTGACCCAGTAAATGTGAATCATTGGTGTGTATATTATCTCATGAGATTTTTTTTCATTGAACTATCTAATTTCTATAAAAATTGATCAACTTATTGATGGTGCAAGATCGTCTGTATTGTGTCAGTAGTGCTAAATTACTTATATGATGATAGCATATCTATAGCATTTTTAAACTGGTTATATCCAAGCAAATAATGAAGTGCTATTGGCTTAGAAATTGCAATTTTCTACTATTCAGAAGAAGATTGGTAAATCTGTTTGGTTTATGTTAACTATATCTGACAAACCATGATATCAAAATAATATTCAGCATTTTTTCTTGGTGGCCTATATGTATGTTACACGTTGAGCTGTCTTTGTTCTAATTGTTTGTGTTACAATGACCCGATAGTATTTTAATCCAACGTAAACCTAAAATTAAGAATAATATTGAAAAAAAAAAAGAAGTAATAAAACAAAAATATAGTGAACACGAGATTTACGTGGTAAAACCATCAATATGAGAAAAACATCCATAGACCAAAACTAGAATAACTTCATTAATCCAACAACAATACAACCTCTCTCTAAAATTTTAATAGAAAACTAGGAAGGAGAGAACTCTCAAATACACTTGAGATTTTAGAAATATGATATAGAATGGTGAACAAATGAATTACAATTACCAATTTATATAGGTAAAATGTGGAGGTGAAAATCAATTAGCTCCATCTACATATCTCTTATCTAAACTAAATAAATTTGCCACCAAAAAATAGTCAACAAATATAGTTTCATCCTTTACATTCTTCCACTTGAAGCCACGTTGATGATTTGGTTTATCCTTCTAATCTTTAATCAAGCTCATGTTGCTTAAGTTTCTGTGAGACCATATGAGATCTACACCAAATGAATTTATTAGTATTGATAGACTTGGTCATTACACCTACTAGGTTCTCCTTGGTGTGTATCTTTCATATGTCCACATTACCATCTTTCAGTACTTCACAAATGAATGATATTGGATTCCTATGTGCTTTGTTCGGGAATGAAAGGCCGGATTTCTTGCAATATGCAAGGTGCTTTGACTATCACAAAATAAAGTGATTTTCTATTGTTTGTGTCCAAGCTCCTCCAATAACCTTTTAATCCAAATTGTTTCCTTACAAGTTTGTGTAGCTGTCATGTATTTTGCTTCTATTGTAGACAAAGCCATAACTATTTGTAACTTAGATACCTAGCTCATAACTTCTCCTACAATCTTAAACACATAAGCTATAGTAGATTTTCTTTTATCGAGATCCCCTACAAAATCTGAATCTATATAGTCCTTAATAACAAACTCTAATCCTCCACAACATAATATAGCATATGAGGATCCTCTGATGTATCTCAGAATTCTCTCCATAATATTCCAATACCCTTTACTAGGATTCATCATATATCGACTAACCACTCCCACTACTTGAGCAATGTTTAACCTTGTACATATCATAGCAAACATTAAACTTCCAATGCTGATGCATATGACACTCGAGACATTTC